>APFE030746140.1:111947-224699 GCA_000404065.3 Pinus taeda
GAATTTTCTCTTAAATATGATGTGATGGATGGTGGATGATATCCATAAAGTGTCATAAATGGGGTCATTTTTGTTGCTGTATGGAAGGAAGTGTTATACCATAATTCAGCAAGAGGCAACCATTTGACCCATTGTGTATGTTTATCAGATACAAAGCAACGAAGATATCCTTCCAAACATTTGTTTACTATCTCAGTTTGCCCATCAGATTGAGGATGACAAGATGAGCAATGAGCTAACTGAGTACCAAGACAAGAAAATAATTCTGTCCAAAAATTTCCAGTGAAAATGGGATCTCTGTCACTTACAATAATCTTTGGGTTTCCATGTAGCTTTTGAATTGTTTCCATAAATGCAGTAGAAACTATACTGGCTTTAAATGGATGTGATAATGCACAAAACCTCCTTTCTATATATAGGAGTCTATGGAGTCACAATATAACCTAGCCGACCTAACAATAATAATATAAAGCCACAAAAATAACAATAGAGGGATTCTATGGGGCACGGTAATAAAAATATGGAAACAATAGGGGCTCAACAACATTAATAATGGATACAACTACAATAGTAATGGGGTAATCACTAGTATTATAGGGACCTAACAATCACAATGTACAAAAGTTCTCTAGCACCTGGTCAAATAGTCCTACAAGAAGATTCCAAATCCATGCTGCTTCTTGACTTGCAACACTAGTAGTAGAATACAATTTTCTAACTGATAATTACTTTCTAATGAATTTCCAAACAGTTTTTTTTATGCCACTATTATCATTGAATAATTACACCCATAAAATATCAACTATAAATGCAATGAAAACAATAAATATCATAAAAAATAGCCATGCAAAATAGACATAATATTTTCCCCCTACGAACCCAATCCAAGTGAAAAACCAAAAATCTTTTCTTGAGGAGAAAATGTCTTTTCAATAAGGTTTACAAATCAGAAATTTGTCTAGAAACCTAAGCCAACATTACAAGTTAAAGCACCAGTCAAACCTGGTGAAAAAGTTGCTAGTCAATGTTGGTCAAACTAGTCAAAATATCAACTCTAGTCAATTTTGGTCAAATTAGGCTTGCAGTCAATGGTTTGCAGTGAATGGTTTACGATCAACTCGCATCTGTGGCCTTACAGTGAACTCGCATGTGCAGCTATATGGACTATAGTCAAACTCGGTTGGTCAAAACTCGATCAAACTCTCACATGTGCAGCGTCCAAGAGAGAGATAAAATGATGAACAAAAGATGAAATATGAAGAAATTTCTCCTTGGCAGAAATTTCTCCTCCACTAGAGCATATTAATGAGCTTGCTATGTCGATGTATGTCTCCTCACATGTTTATCTATTTATATAGAGTTCTTATGTTGAGTGGAGACCCAATAAGAAGCCCCTCATCACAAGGAACCCCTTCACTTACTGAGCCTACATTACAACTCAACATTAAACTAGAATTGTTTATTCCATTAATCGGTTAAAACCCCATTTAAATAAACAAATCAATCCCACTCTATAAAAAATAAATCGCTCTATCCTAGAGCAAACAATGTGAGTACCATGGGCCAATCTCCTTGAGCCAAACACCAAGGCCAATGGGAGAAATAATGGCTCGAGTCATTCACCCCTAGTCAAATCAACATGGCCCATGGATAAATGTATCATTCCTCCCCCCCACCCCCTCTTAGTCAAATCTGCATGACCTCGTGAGAGAATGTCTACCCAATGCTGCAAACTACGGAAACATCAACAATATCCACCTAGATCAATGGCATAGAGACATCTATTGACATAGAGAAGGAAACATATACAAAATTGAAATCAAAAATCAAAATATCAATAAAGAAGAAATTTCATCAACTAAAAATGCTAGGTTTCAAAGCAGATGTTGAAAAATCAAGATCAAGAAGCAAGTTGCATGGATGTTTCATCATAATCACAAGAGCCATTGTATTGACCAACCAACTTACCAATGCCAACATCACCCTAGACAAAAATGACACTTTCCTTTCATTTTGAAGAATCAAAGAAGTTCATTTCTTCAACCTAAGACAATAACAAGAGTATATCAACTAGTGGACGAGACAAATTGACATCAACACCCTCTTTGCCATGCTTTAAAATTAAATCATTTTATGGGAAGAGGTTTGTAATGTACCTAACGTATATTACATTAATGTAATAGTCATTATGTCAATAAATCATAATAAATATTTATTATTACTTATTGTAAATGTGATGAATCACCTTTTTTACCAACACATGTAACTTCTAGCCCTTAACTGAATTTACACACACTACACTGTAATTGAACATCATCAATCCTATATCGTTAATTATTATTAAATATGAACATATTTGCATATATATCTATGTGCATTTTGTGTGCCTTAAATCTTTGTACTTGGTTTGTGAGACGGATCTATGAAGCAACCCAATTCATAAAGTTTCTTTCAAGGATACTTAGTGTAAATGAAACATAATCTAGAGAATAGTCAAGAATATTCCAAGTGGTTGAAAATAAGCAGCTATACTTCTCACTTCCAAAGCTCTAATAATTCTCATCATTTCCATTTTAGTCCTTCCTAGGCCATGGACATGATTTCAAGGTTGTTAATACATTCACCTTTAGCTCCATGGATAAATATTGTTTCTGCATGCATGTCATGTCCCTTCCCAAAAGAATTTGTAACAGGCTTTCTCTCTACACAATTTTTCCAAGGAAAAGGACCCAAGTAGTTTCAACTTAGGGACTTAGGAGAAATACGACCAGATTATTTTGCTAGTGGAAGGTGGGGGCCACCCACATGGGAAGGCATACTAGGCAATTCAAATTGCTTGGAGGGAATTCGTATAGTTGTTGGAGGGGCCCACATGAAGCAAAGGAAGGCCCACAAAGTCATAAGGAGGAAGTGTTAATCTAGTTGTCAATGATGTCAATAGTTGATCGTTGATAGAGCAATGATTGGATGGAAAATATTCTTGAAAATGCCAGAAGAGGAATACACTTGGAATATTTCCTATATGACATAAACATGATGACATGCCCTACCTCAAATGATGATTTGATGATGACATGACAAACCTCCAATAATGTTGAAGGAGACAAGGTGATGAAGAAGGCAATCAAGGACATGATGGTGTCCCTACATTGAAGAAGTGTCAACCATGCACCTTGTTGACTATACTCGATGAAGGACATGTCCGTACCTCACCTTGACGACCATACATGATGATCGTAATGATGAAAGATTCCCTTGATGACATGAAGCCCATCCATGAAGAATTTCCATTGTCCTCTATTTTTTCTACACCATCTATTAACCAACCTCATAAAAACATATTTCTCACTCTTTAGAGGTAGCATCTGAACACGATACATATGCCATCCTTTAGAGCATATTTTTAGCTTTCTAATGAGCTATCACATGCCCCGAGACTCCAAATATTCTAAGAGATATAAATTTTTAAAGATAAGGAAATTAATTCTGGTTATTGAGCCAACCTTACCTCCATAACTCATGTCGGCTTGCATGTGGACGTGGTTGTTCATTGTGAGGACAAATATGTATATATATAAGAGGTTAGACCTCTGTTTTTTGTAAAGAATCCGATGAAGATTACACAGGAGATCCGAGACACATAGAGAATAGGAAAAAAGGAGTTCACAACTCGTGAACTCATAGATTAAGGGCAGAAGCAACTTCATTTGACACATAGAGACTATGCATTGATACCAAAAGGTGTTCTAGGGGTGTGGAGCTCAGTATAGGATTTGTGAGAGCTACGGACTAGTCTACGCAGGCTGCAGAATGGCCTAGACTCCAGACTGTGGGTTCGCTGTGTTTTAAGTGCAAATTAGTAACAGCAGTGCAGTAGCACCTCCTGATTGCAGCTAGAGACCAAGTATATCTCTGTTGAAAGGGTATTAGCATCTCGAACAGACAACACATACTGTTGTGGCAAAAGGTGTTAACCCTCGGGCTTATTACAATGAGAGCATTGACCAGTAGATGAAGTATTGCAGACTGTGTTGGAGTATTGCGATGAAGAAGTACAATGCCCCTCAAATCAATGCAGTGACATCTAGGGAATATCTAACATATTGTTCATTGTGTAAATGTTGTGGACAGTGGGCTAATCAATAATTGATGACATTCAGAGATTGGAGTTTCAGTGCTTGGGCTAATTATTGGTGATTGAAGACATTGTACAATTCAATGCTTGGGTTATGGTGATGATGATGAAGTAACATGATGACTATCCTCAAAACAGTGAGTACTATTTACATCTAATTCAAAGCTACCAGAGGATTGGTGTCCTTGGAGTTGGTGCTTCTAAACTCAAGGTTGGTGCCTTTAGATAGATAGGGTCGTAGCCCTAGAGGTCGAAGCCTCATCAAAACCAAGTTGGAGCTTGGGAACATATTTATATTGTATACAATTTCTTTTGGTCGATTAGTAATATAATTATTATACATTGATTTGATTTAAATTGTGAAGAATCTAACTGGTAAAATAACAATTGAAAAGAAATATTGATTCACCCCCCTCTCAGTATTTCCAACAGGAAGAGCTCCTCACTTGGCCATTCATTCCCTCTTGCATATCGAAATTCACTTGACTATTTGCTCGAGCTACTTAGCTAAGTCAATGGTTGTTGAACCACAAATCTCTCAAGCGAGAGATTCAACCTTACCTTCAAGGGACTATGAGTACCACCCTAGTAAGGTAGTTCCATAGCATTTTGAGGAGCACCAAGGAGTATTCATACCACATCCATTCATCCATCACCCAAAAGTGCATATTTCTGGGCCAGCAAGTAGAGAACATGTAGTGGAGGGGAGAACTTCATTGGACCAACCATTAGCTGGAGAAACCAGGGAATTTGAAGGACATCATTGGGTCAGCACTCAGGAGGAGTTTTGGAGCAAGGGAGTGTAGCAAATAGGCAGTTCAAATTCCAGTCTTGGAGGACAACGCAAAGGGCTAGTCCAGGCAACACGTGGGTCTTGAGGGAAAGAGCTGCAACCCGTAATCACAGTTGGGAAGGAAAGAAATTCAAAGGGATCATCTCAGTGATTTGGGGTAGTCTTTGGGAGGTTTTCTAGCTTCATTTCAGTAGGTCGAGTTTTGCAGTTGCAACAAAGGTTGGGCTCCTTGGGGGTCGAATTTCAGAAGTTTGAACTAGGCCAAACCCTTCCTGGATTTTGGTGGGTTTTGGCTGAGGATCCAGGTGCTGAAATCTTATAGTTTTTTTAGCGCGGGAAGCAATGATTCCAACTCTATGATTCCAGCAGACAGTGCAGTTTCTGGGCAACGCAAATCAGTGTTGATGCAGCAGTTAGGCAGCCTTCAAATCAGCGTTTTCTCACCTAGGTTTTGTCATGCTTGTCCTTAGAGACAAGCCCGGGTGCACCATTCTATTTTATCATTGTATTTTCCCCTGAACTTTTAATAAAATGGCTCAACAGTTCTCTATTTCTAGCGTTTTTATGGGTGCTTGATGTGTATTTCGTTTTTCTAATTGCTGGACTATTTGCTTGCTTTGTTATCACTTAATTTCCTGTTTAGGAACACTACAGTGGTATTAGAGCCCAGATCTTCACTCAGTTGTGGGGATTCTCCTATGAGAGAAGGGGACTAGCAGAATATTACATACAGGAGGCAGAGGTACCGAAGCAAAGAAAGAGAGCTGGAAATCACTCCAAACATGAAGGACAGGGGGAAGGCAGTGGCAGCAGAGGAAGATATGGTAGAGCCCAAGAGCAGGGAAGAGATGGCTTTCAACAACCTCTTGAAGGCTTTGAATGATTTAGCAAAGGGGTAGAAAGAAATGCTAGAGGAGATTAAAATGCAGAACCGGGGGAGAACCACCACTAGGGGATTCTTATTTGGGGAAACTTCTGGAGCCTCTCAGCGATTCGATCACCCTTCACCTGCAGCAGAACCCCTATCAGCAAGCGGGCCAACTCGAGCCACACTGCCCTCTTTCGTTTATGTGGCACAGATTGAACCTATAGTGACTGATGACCCTTTGCAGATGGGAGAACACTTTAGAGAGTGGTAGTCTATGGGTGCAGACTTCAAGGAAGCACTCTCTTTCAGAGATTTCTACAAGCTCAAGCAGAATGAGAAGGGCAAGGGCTATGGAGGAAAGGGCATGCAGAGTTATAAGTTGCAGAGGACCATAGGGAGGATGTACTTCCCTACATTCAATGGCACTGCCAAGTGCACTGCTCGGGCTTGGGTTGAGAAGATGGACACGTATTTCCAGCGCAACCGGATGACAAAGTTGGAAGCCATCAAGATGGCCACGCTACACATGGAAGGGGAAGCCCATGACTGGTGGTTTCATGGGTTGGCCACCCTGGGGCATGCCAATGTGGCTTCATATGAGGATTTCACCAGGAAGGTGATGGAATGCTTTGACCAGAGGGATTCGGAGGCTCATTTCAGAGAGCTAACCCAACTTCGCCAGACAAGCAACCCAGAGCAATACATCTCAGAGTTTCTGCGAGTTTCAGTGATGGTGTCGGACCTATCAGATGCTTGGAGGGTATACACCTTCAAAGAGGGCTTACTCGAGCCCCTGCCTGGACTGGTGACGTCACGCAAACCCTCCACACTGCAGGAAGCGGTTATGTGCACCAGAGATTTGCAGGGGGCCATCCCCCAAACACGAGCAACTTTTCTTGCACGGACCCCTTTTCCCCAGAAGGGGCATGACACTAGACCCCCACCTCAAAGAACCACCCAAGGACAGGGACAGCTAGACGATGAGACATGGAAGGACCTCGAGAGGAGGAAGTTGTGCTTCACTTATCGGGAGCCCTGGGCACTAGGCCATTGATGCACTGCTGGCAAGGCACATTATATTGAGGTCTTTTCAGACAATGACCAGGAGGATGAGGTGGAGCAAGAATGTGGTATGGGAGACGGTGAGGGTCCAGCAGATAGGGGACCATCACCACGTCCTCCACAGGGTGGGGCATCCTTTGCCCCATCCGGGGGAGTCCTTGCTTCTTTATGAGGGGTCCCCAAATTCTTGACATTGAGGATCAAAGGCACTATACAGGGACAGCGGGTGTTAATCTTAGTTGACAATGGGGCTACCCACAACTTCATAGATGCCCTGTTGGTTCAGAGGAGGGGCCTCACCACCACTGAATTTGAGGGCTTCTCACCCTGGTACCACGTGACCGTACCATGCAGTGCACTCTGTATGTGCCCACTTTGACAGTAGTTATGGGGACCTACTCTATGACGGACTATTTCTTTGTGGTCGATGTGTCAGACACCAACGTGGTGATGGGTGTCCAGTGGTTGTACTCCCTTGGGCAAGTCACTACTGATTGGAAGAAACTGGAGATGGAATTCACTGGGCCGGATGGCAAATCGGTGGGCCTTAGAGGCATGCATTCATATCCACCCCAAACAGTCTCAGCGCATAGGATGGAGGCAGATCTACGACATGGGGACATAGCATGGGCAGTGGAGTTGAGGGTTTCAGAGGTTGGAGAGTAGGCCAAGCCACCACCTCCAGACATACAGGCCTTGTTGGACAGGTACTCACTGGTGTTTGGGGATATTCCACCAAGGCAACCACCAGATAGGGGATTCGAGCACACCATCGAGCTGGAGCCGAGTGGGCAGGCGGCAATCATGAGTCCCCTTATAGGCATCCCAAGGCCTATAAGGACGTGATTGGGAGGTCCATCAAAGAGTTGTTGGCATTGGGCCATATCAAGCCAAGTTCCAGTCCTTTTGCTTCTTCAATAGTGTTGGTGAAGAAGAAGGATGGAACCTTGCGCTGTGCATTGACTACCAAGCCCTCAACAAGAAGACATTGAAGAACCGATACCCCATCCCCTGCATCAATGGGTTGATGGATGAGCTTAGAGGAGCCAAGTACTTCTCTAAGATAGATCTACGTTCAAGGTACCACCATATCAGGGTGAGGGATCAGGAAATCCCCAAGACAGCTTTTCGATGCCATTATGGGCACTTTCGAGTTCTTGGTCATGCCATTTGGGTTGACCAACACCTCGACTACTTTTCAGTCATGTATGAACCATGTGTTTCCCAGGCAGTTGAGGAGATTTGTGCTGGTTTTTTCGGCAATATCTTGATTTACAGTTGGACTTGGGAGGAGCATCTCCAACACTTAAAGAGGTGCTGCATATTTTGGAGGAGCAACAGTTCTATGCCAAGCTATCAAAGTGTGAGTTTGGCCTGACAGAGATGCTCTACTTGGGGCATATCATTGGTGCAGATGGGGTGAAGGTCCATAAGGAGAAGATACGAGCTATCTGTCACTGGCCAGTACCCAGAGATGTGACAACGTTGAGGGACTTCTTAGGCATCTGCACATGCTACCGGAAGTTCATCAAGGAATTTTCGCAGTTGGCAGCTCCCCTGACAGATTTGACCAAGAGAGGGGCTTTCACATGGACAGATGGGGCACAGGCAGCTTTTGACCACCTCAAGGAGGTGATGAGTAGTTGTCCAGTTTTAGCACTTCTAGACTTCTCTCAGCCCTTCACCGTGGAGTGTGATGCATCCGGGGAGGGAGTTGGAGTTGTACTATCTCA
This sequence comes from Pinus taeda, assembly GCA_000404065.3. NCBI lineage: Eukaryota > Viridiplantae > Streptophyta > Pinopsida > Pinales > Pinaceae > Pinus > Pinus taeda. Next base: position 120,539 of record APFE030746140.1, read on the forward strand.
AGATGGGCACCCCATTGCATTCGAGAGTCAACAGCTCTTATCCCATGAGCGGTCATATTCTATATATGACAAGGAAATTGTGGCCATCATGCATGCCTTGGCCAAGTTCCAACAGTGTTTGGTGGGTAACAAGTTTCGAGTGAGGACTAATCACAACAGTTTTTGTCACTTCATGGGGCAATAGGGCCTCAACGACAAACAACAGAGATGGGTCAGCAAGGTGCAGGCCTATGACTTCGACATAAAGTATGTGCGGGGAAAGCACAATGTAGTGGTTGATACCCTATCCCAGAGACCCGCAGGGCTATCACTCATGAGCATATACCATGATTGGAAGGCCCAGTTATTTGTGGAGTATTCCAAGGACATAAGGGCATGCGAGATTCTAGAGGGTACCCACGCAGATGAGCGCTATCGGGTGTTGGATGAGGTCATCTACTACAAGGGGCGCATATTTCTGGTTCCCAACTCGCAGTTGAGGGAGAGAGTGCTCTAGGCAACACATGACTCGCCATTGTCAAGGCACCAAGGGTTCAAGAAGACATACATGGCAGTCAAGGAGTGCTTCACATGGAAGGGCCTCAAGGGGGACGCGTTGAAGCACGTACAAGAGTGTGAGGCATGTCAGAGGAACAAAGGGGAGTTGATTCATCCTGCGGGATTATTACAGTCACTTCCCATCCCCAAGGAGAAATGGGAAAGTATCTCCATGGATTGCATCACGGGGTTCCCCACAGTACAGGGCAAGGACTACATTTATGTAGTGGTCGATCGGTTGACCAAGTATGCCCACTTTTTCACTGTCCCTACCAGATATTCGGCTTCACAGGTTGCAGAGTTGTTCTTTAGGGAGGTCTTTAGTTACACAGGCTTCCTAAGAACATCGTGAGTGACTGGGATAGCAAGTTCATGGGAGGCTTCTGGCAGGAAATCTTCAAGTTGGTTAGTACCAAGCTCACCCCTAACACGAGTTACCACCCTGAGACAGATGGCCAGACCGAGCGAGTTAATCAATGGCTGGAGGGGTACCTAAGGAGCTACGTGACTGAGCATCAGAGGGCTTGGATTCGGTGGCTGCATTTAGGCAAGTATTGTTACAACACCACCCATCACATGTCCATCACTATGACTCCTTTCCGTGCCTTGTATGGTTATGATGTCTTATCTTTTGTTATGTTGTTTTTGGAGACAGCGAAGCCCCAAAGGCCAAAGATTGGATCCAAGAGAGCCAAGACATCCTCAAGGCTCTCAAGGATAACATAGTGACAGGGCAGAACCAGCAAAAGGTGTACACAGATCAACACTAGACTGAGAGACATTTTGAGGAGGGGGACTTGGTGTACCTCCGGTTACAGTGATACATGCAGTCCACATTGAAGCAAAAGGGGGCCGAGAAGCTACAGCACCGTTTTTATGGGCCATACAAGGTAGTCAGGCAAGTAGGGGAGGTGGCCTATGAGTTGGAGCTGCCTCCGAGGAGCAAGATTCACAATATATTCCATATCTCATGCCTTAAAAAGGTGTTGGGACAACATGTGACAGCAGCAGTAGAGTTACCTCCATTGGATGATGAGACCACCTGGTTTTGGAGCCCGAGGCAATTTTGGAGAGGAGGGAGAGGAAGCTGAGAAGCAGGACCATCAAGGAGTTCTTGGTACATTGGAAAAACTTTCCGAATGAGGATGCCACCTGGAAGGTGAGCACATTTTAGAGTACCCAACTCTGAAGTTGCTTGAGGGCAAGCAACATTTGGGAGGGGAGGACTGTCATGTCCCTTCCCAAAATAATTTGTAATAGGTTTTGTCTCTACACAATTTTTCCAAGGAAAAGGACCCAAGCAATTTCAACTTAGGGACTTAGGAGAAATACAGCCAGATTATTTTGCTAGTGGAAGGTGGGGGCCACCCATGTGGGAAGGCGTACTAGGCAATTCAAATTGCTTGGAGGGAATTTGTATAGCTATTGGAGAGGCCCACATGAGGCAAAGGGAGGCCCATGAAATCATGAGGAGGAAGAGCTCCTCACTTGTTCATTCATTCACTCTTGCATATCGAAATTCACTTGACTGTTTGCTGGAGCTGCTTAGCCTAGTCAACTGGTTGTTCAGCCACAAATCTCTCAAGCGGGGATTCAACCTTACCTTTGGGCGACTACAAGTGCCACCCTATCAAGGCAATTCCATAGACTCTTGAGGAGCACCAGGGAGTATTCACAGCACATCCGTTCAGCCATCCCCCAGAAGTGCGTATTTCTGGGCCAGTAGGTAGAGAACACGCAGTGGAGGGGAGAGCTTCATTAGGCCAGCCAGTGGACAGAGAAACCAGTGAATTTGAAGGACATCATTGGGTCAGCACTCAAGAGGAGTTTTCTAGCAAGGGAGTGCCGCAAACAAGCAGTTCGAATTCCAGTCTTGGCGGACAACGCAAAGGCCAGTCCAGGCAACACGTGGGTCTTGAGGGAAAGAGCTACAACCCGAAATCACAATTGGGAAGGAACGAAATTCATAGGAGGGCTCATCTCAGTGATTTGGGGCAGTCTTTGGGAGGTTTTCCAGCTTCATTCCATTAGGCCAAGTTTTGCAGTTGCAGCAGAGGTTGGGCTCCTTGGGGGTCGAATTTCAAAACTCTGAACTAGGCCAAACCCTTTCTGGGTTTTGGTGGGTTTTGGCTAAGGATCCGGGAGCTGAAATCTTATAATTTTCTGAGCACGGGAAGCAGTGATTCCAGCAGACAGTGCAGTTTCTAGGCAGCACATATCAGTTTTGGTGCAGCAGTTGGGTAGCCTCCAGATCAGCATTTGCTCACTTGGGTTTTGTCATGCTTGTCCTTAGAGACAAGCCCAAGTGCACCATTTTATTTTATCATTGTATTTGCCCCTGAAGATTTAATAAAATGGCTCAACAGTTCTCTATTTCCCGCATTTTCATCGGTGCTTGATGTGTATTTCGTTTTTCTGATTGCTGGACTCTTTGTTTGCTTTGTTTATCACTTAATTTCCTGTTTAGGAACACTACAATGCAAAGTTGTCATCTAAGATGAAAATGGGGACATTAGGATAAGGAATGTAGGAATTTACCAGGTGGAATGGACAACTCTGTAAAACGAATATTTGATAGCACAAATATTAGATCCTAGGTCTTCAGCTGTTGATCCATGACACTATAAAAATCATTACTTCAGGCTTCAACATTATCGTTACAATGTAAGGAAAACATTTAAAACTAAAAGAAACATGAACTGAAAACATGGAAAGATCAATTGCATATAGCAAGATGAATGTATCATTTATAATGCATATTGCCAGTGTTCTCTGAGTTTAAAGGTCAATCTTTTACACAATAAAAATCTGAGATTTGATAATCATCCAACATCAGATACAACTCTGCTTAAAAGAAAATCTTGATATACACATCTAACTGTTTTTAAGGCCCAAGCATCCAACTGCTTATAGCTCTGGATGCATTTTTGCATTGTTTGAATCAGAAGTTTCTGATTTTGATAACTGTAATCGACCACCAGGTAATCTAGATAAGATAAGTCGTGCAATATTTTCAGCAGATACAGAACTTGTCTCCATGGTACTAGCAGCATTTTCAAATGCATTAATGTAATACAGGTGATGACCATCCAACAAAAAAGGAGCAAATTCCTCAGGTGCTTGATAGTGAGGATATGCAGCCCAGTCTATTCGTATGGTCTCTTTTCTATCACTGTGAACAATTTACAGCCAAAGTTAGATTCCAAAAATTATAACTACAAAATTAGGAAATCAGAAGCCACAGTTAGTAATCAGATAGAAATTACTTGACTAGAAATTCACTAGGTTTCATCGGAACAGAAGGCAAGCAATCAAAAACAACAAATTAGCATAAAAGATATCAAACCTGAAAATTTCATTCAGCAAATCGTCTGCCATAGGTTTGCGTGAAAATATCTTATAAGCTTTGTCATCTTTGCTATATTCCTTCAATATAGATATACTTGAAAATGGCAATTCCGGTACTTCTACAGTGCCTATTAGATCAGGAAGGCTGGAAGTAGATGACAACCCAAAGTATACCTTGACAACAAACAGAGGAACCAATAATCAAATAATGTGTATAGACAGAGTGGGCTCAAAAGACATGTGAAACTTTGTAGAGTTACTCCTCTTTTCTTGATCTAGTTCGAATTTCCATAACTCTATTGCATATACGAAAACACAATGAATTGAGGATGTCATTCTCCTACTGCCAGGAATAAGTGTTTTTGCATTCTGGTATTTGTTGTCTTGTGGAAATTGGATAACCACACTGCACTAGTTATAGCAAGATGGCAGGAAGTTCCAAGACTAAGTATAAAAACAGATGAAGCTCCTCTATGCAACTCATAGAAACCATGATTACCATTGCAAAGGATTTTCACTTAGAAGAGGTTGAAAGTAGTAAAGTTCTGGCACATGCTCAAAACCATTCTACATGATCTTCTAGATATCAATTATCACCAACCCAAAGGATTCACACTTACGAAAGAGAGTGGAAACTGGTTATGACACCTAACCAAGATATTCCTACATATTTATCGAGAAACCAATCATTACCGGATTTAAGAGGCCCCTGACAAATGTTGTATAAGTGTGGTGAAGATGTCGCTCTGGAATTGAGATTGGTGGGATAAAGTCGATTTTGACCTCATCCAGAGGGGTAGCCACAACAACAACTTCACAATAATAAACTTGCCCATCAGTAGAGTTTACTTCATAATTCTTCCCCTTCAATGAAATTGAGGCAACCTCTTTGTTGAGGTGTAAAGAAACATTTGCCCGATCAATTAAACCTGCAGCCATCTGCCAATTGCCTCCTTCCACTGACCAAAGCCCGCCACCGGACCCACACAAGGAAACTGCTCCAGCTAATCCACTGATATCCACATTCTGTCCATAATTAATTCTCATAATAACCTACACCAGAATGCAGTCTTTGTTAGGTACTATCTACAATAAAAGCCAGAAAATTGTGAGTAGACACTATATTAGTTTTATACACCACAATTTTTGGGCACAAATTTGATCAATAAAAATTACATTTAGTGAATGTCTTTTGGATTAATCACATTATCATTTGTTGGTCGACATTTCGAACCATCTAATGTGGTTCGTCCTCAGGACAACTTTGTCCTCTTTCAGATTAATCACCACATTAGATGGTTCGAAATGTCGACCAGCAAATGATAATGTGATTAATCCGAAAGACGTTCGCTAAATCAGCATGGATCACAAAATCCTGAAATCATTGAAAAATTACATTTGTAACTTTGTTTAACATTGTAACAACTAACAGGTTTTGACATAAAATCAGTTTGTAGACACTTTACTGGTTACATAGTTGCATACCAACAATTTCTGGGTTTTAAATTTGTTAATAGAAATTGCCTTTTCCACGGTTCAAAAAATTCTAGTGCCACAAAACAAATTGGTTAGCAGCGACAATGAGTCAACGAGTCTTAATTCATAGTCTTTGTCAAGTATAGTAATGCGTATATTACATGTCTAAAGCATCTGGTTAAAAAACTGAGCTAAGTGTAACGTACCCAATATCCTCTATGCTCTCTTGAGGATAAGGGGTACTTCTTGAAACCACCAAATCAAACCAACTTATCACCCGATACCACAATGTGATATACACAACTGCATAATTAAGCTGTAACCGACATTCTTACATGTAATTCATGAACAATTATAGTTTAGCAGAAAAATAACATTGACTGTGACCAATTAACCCACTTCCCATGAGAACAATTATCCATCTCAGCACATAAAACACAGTTCTACTCATACATTGAATAAATATAGCTGATACATGGGCAATTACAGCAGCATTCTTAAACACTTACAGCAGCATGCATATACAACTCTTTTTCATACATATATTAACATTTTCTTTATGGTTATGACCCCTTCAATGCTGCATGCAAGGCCATTTACAATTGAATGACATGGTTGGAATATTTAACAGAGGCATAATTATGTCCTCTGCATTGCAATTAATGGCTGTAACAACCCTCAATTCAGAGAATAAACCATTACCAGACAGCTCAGCATGCACTCGTGAGCCCCAAAGTCAATTACCAAGCTGGTAGCCTCCAAAGTAAGCACATCATTATCAATTGCAGCACTCACCACAAGCATTAGTATCTAGAATATAAACAATATGAATTAATAAGTTGACTGTCATCAGATGTACTTGGGAAAATTCCCAACTTGTAGCTTCCAAAGCACACCATTATCAACCACGGCACGCAACACAAGCATTAGCTTCTAGATATATAAACAGAATGAATTAATAGCTTAACAGTGATCAGATGTACTTGGGAAAATAGCTCCATCGGAGCATTTTCCACCAAGGGATAGGCACCAGCTTGAGTAGGTGCAACCCCTATGCCAAGCAATAAAACAAGGAGGGAGAATTCACTGGCTAAGATTATGGTTTTCTCACTAAACCCAATTAATTATTGAAGCCAGGGACTTTTCCTCCTAGCAAAAATTTATAAGTGTTTACAACCAAGGAAATCACCCTTCAACCCATTAATTCTACAACAATCGCACTTCCCAGCCTCTCTTTCCCCCTCAGCTTTGCATAGAAAAAGTAATGGGATCCCCTTCACTGTTAGTCCCTTATGTGAAAATTCCTAAACCGGAATCTCTACTGCAGCAACTGATGATATTTCTCCTACTTGTTAGATTTACATGAACAAGTTATTTGCAGTTTCCTACAGCAAATATTGAAATAAATACACTGCAGCCTTCACTTAATTAATTTATATGCGGCAACAAGAGAGTGAGCAAGAAAGAAAATACAACACAATAACACCATTATTTTTGGACAAATGTCCCCAGAAAAACCCAATCCAGGAAAACCGGTGCAGCAGATCTAAGGGTTTATTATTATTAAGCAGTAGCAAATTCTGAATACATCTTTGAATGCCTCAAGGGCTATTTAGTTACAGAGAGAGAAATTTTGACAGAAAGATTTGTGAGATTACCTCACACAATCACAGAGAAAAATCCCCGTTGATCCGGTCACTAGATGAGGTGCCTCTGGCAAGCCCTGCGCTGCCTCTGCACAGTCCTCAAGCAGTCCGTTCGTTAGCCCCTCTAGGCACTGCGTCACCTAGCCAGTTGATCGATTTTCTACCCGAAGTCACTGCTCTCAGCCTCCCAGTCTCACACCCCGGCTCCCGGCTTCTAAAACTGACTCTACTGCAAAATTTCAAACACTCTCACACCCTTTGCGCTGCCTCTGCATGGCCCTGTGTCAACCTCTGCATGAGAGTTGCTGGATCACTCTCTACCTCTCTCTACTAATGATTCTTCGACTGAGAAAATCTCTCTGGATGCTATCTCTGCCCCTCAACTGCAAGAAATCCACTTGATCAGAATTTCCTCCTGAGAACTTCTCACTTCAGAAATTCGATCTCTTGATCTCTCAGTGTGTTTTCCAAGTGCCCATCAAGCTTCCTCTTATAATCCTCTCGTTGATCAATCAACAGCCCAAATTAGATCCTAATCAATGGCTAAGATCATATTGACTTGATCTTCGCCTTCTTCTAGAAGTTTCACCCACAGTTTATATTAATACCCTTTAATTATTTTAATTTCTTAAGTTTAGATTTAGGATCTCATTAAAAATAATTAATTATTCTAATAAAACTATCCTCGGGTGGAATTTCCCAAAATGATTTCTGGGTATTGGAGAATGCATGTATCTAAGCCTCCCTGCAAATTTTGAGGCCTAAACCACATCCGATGCTACCCCAAATCAACACTCCCTCTTAGCGAGGAATGTGCTCTAGCAATATACATTGCTACATACTGCTCTGACTCTGGAGCATCACCCTCTGTGTTGTTGATGTCGACATGCTATCCACCAACTATTGCGTTGCTGCTGCAACTGTACCGCTGCTGCAACTATATTGTTGTTGCAACTGTACTGCTGCTGCTAGCATTGCCACTGGCCCACTGCCAACAACAACTGCACTGCAAATTGTTGCTGCTACTCCATCAGCAATGGAAAAACATCCAAAATTATTGAACTAACTTTGTTCAGTATGATACCACGTGAATGTTGGAGCTTGATTGCTGCTAGTTTCTGCGCTAACCCTCTGAATCTACTGCGTTGCTACTGACCTTTGCTCCGAGCCATCTGCATTGCTGTCAACTCTGCTCTGCACTACTCAGACTCCAATGCTCCTAGCCACTGCAATTGCCTCTCTGACACTCCTCAGCATCATTCAAAACTAGTCCATCCTGCTACTTCTGATCTGGGCTCCTGTAGCAAGGAAATGATCCTAGAGGTGGACTCCTCAAAGATCCTGCCCATCCGTAGCTCTTTCGAACTACAGCTCCAAATCAGCCCACCTCCCTCTTGGAGGTATCTTGGCTGTCATGGCAAACTCCCCTCTTCGATCTTCGCAGGCGCAACCTTCGGATCGTGCTTCTCATCCTTGTCCTTATTCTTGAGAGGACACTGAGTAGCATAGTGACCCATCTCACCACACCTAAAACACTTGATCTTCAAGACACCCTTCTTACATCTCCGCTACTGTTGTTGTCCCTTTCATGCAAGGGCTGCATTATCCTCTTCCTCCTTGGGCTTCGACCCACTACTGTTGCTTCCATCAAGTTTAACTTTGACCAAGTTTCTCCTCAGCTCCTCTTGTTTTAGAGCTGCCCACATCTCATCCCAATTTGGCAATGCTGCTCTACCCAGGATACTCTAAGATAGAATTGAGGGCCAGTCTAACCAACTCTAAATCTTCAAGTGTATGCCCCACAGTAGACAATTCATCATGGATCTCCTGAAGCTTCGTGAGGAATGGATCCACATGCTCCCCCTTCTGCATCTGAGCAAATCTTAGCTTTTGCTCAAGGTACATCTTTCACTGCTCAAAAGATCCTTGATATAATGTAGACAAAGCATCCCACATGTCCTTAATAGTCCCTTTGCTAGCGATGTGACAAACCACATGATCCTTTACTCCATCTAAGATCATTCTTTTCGCCTTCGCCATCTCAACCTTGTATTTCTTCAACGGATCTGCATCTGCAGAGACAGCCACCACGTTGTCGACGTATGTCTTGAGGGCATGCTCATCTAGAAGGAACAACATTCTTGCCTTCCAAATGACATAGTTGGATGCCCCATCCAACCTGTCCTGATCCTCCAAGCCACTGGTTGCCATTTCTGCCACAAATGTTGAAAATCTCCTCTTTCCTCTGTGCTCTTGTTGGGCTAGCCTATGCACTCCCTGCTAGAGCTAGTAAAATTGTTGCCCCTTGTTGTTGCTCAGCTCTAGAGAATTTGAATTCCTTGCCTAGGAATTCTCTGAGGAAGAAATTCCCTCAATTGTGCTTCTTCCCTCTCTTCTGACGATTTTCTGCCCAGCAAACTGCCTGTAGAAAAATCTTTGTCCCACCAACTTCTCCTCACGCTGAGGCTTTAGCACTACTCCCTCTACCTCGACAAAAACTCGATCTAGAATCCCTTCTCTGTCGGCTCACTCGAAGAGAGACTGCTTTGAAATTTCAGCCCTCCGGCTAAAAACTGCGCAAACCCTCTGGCTAAGAACTGTGCAAACCCTCCAGGCTTTCAAACCGCTGCCTCTTGCAGCTTTTCGACCTCCCTCTTCTGCTCAGCGCTGGGTTCTCTGGCACTGCTCTTCTTGTTCCACCTGCAGCTCTGATACCATGTGAAACTTCCTAAACCGTAATCCCCACTGCAGCAACTGATGATATTTCTCCTACTTGTTAGATTTACATGAACAAGTTATTTGCAATTTCCTACAGAAAATATTGAAATACATACACTGCAGCCTTCACTTAATTAATTTATATGTGGAAACAAGAGACTGAGCAAGAAAGAAAATACAACACAATCATACCATTATTTTTGGATAAATGTCCCTGGAAAAACCCAATGCAGGAAAACCAGTGCAGCAGATTTGAGGGTTTATTATTATTAAGCAATAGCAAATTTTGAATACATCTCTAAATACCTCAAAGGTTATTCAATTACAGAGAGAGAAATACTGGCATAAATATTTGTGAGATTACCTCACACAATCACTGAGAAAAATCCTGGTTGATCAGGTCACTAGATGAGATGCCTCGGGCAAGCTCTACACTGCCTCTGTGTAGTCCTCATGCAGTGCCTACGCCAGCCCCTCTAGGCATTGCGTCACCCAGCCAGCTAATCGATTTGTTGCCCAGAGTCACTGCTCTCAACCTCCCGATCTCACAACCCAGCTCCCAGATTCTAAAACCGACTTTGCTGCAAAATTTCGAACTCTCTCTCACCCTTTGCGTTGCCTCTGCATGGCCCTCCATCAGCCTCTGCGTGAGAGCTACTGGATCACTCTCTGCCTTTCTCGGATGATGATTTTCAGGCTAAGAAAATCTCCCTCTCTGGATGCTATCTCTGCCCCCCAACTGCAAGAAATCTACTCAATCAGAATTTTCTCCTGAGAACTTCTCACTTCAAAAGTTCGATCTCTTGATCTCTCAATGTGTTTTCTAAGTGCCCATCAAGATTCCTCTTATAATCCTCTCGTTGATCAATCAACGGCCTAGATTAGATCTTAATCAATGGCTAGAATCATATTGACTTGATCTCTGCCTTCTTCTAGAAATTTCACCCACAGTTTATATTAATACCCTTTAATTATTTTAATTTCCTAAGTTTAGACTTAGCATCCCATTAAAAATAATTAATTATTTTAATAAAACTGTCTCTGGGAGGAATTCCCCAAAACGATTTTTGGGTATTGTAGAATGCATGTGTCTAAACCTCCCTACACATTTTGAAGCCTAGAGCACATCCGATGCTACCCCAAATCAACACCTTAGGCCATCTCACTTCCCTCCAGTCCTCCAATGCAAGTTGGCCACGAAAATCTCCAATGCTAGAAGCTAGGAAATCTCAGTTGTAGCAATTACAAACATTCACAACAATGGTTTTCATGATGAAGGCATAATAAAAAGACTAAGGCACCAACATACCATTGGGCACAGTGCAATCTCAGCACTAATAAAACCAACATACTAGCATATCATTTGCCCTCTTAGCATACTTGAATGGCCTCACAGCTTTTCAGCATGGTAGCATTCTCCTCTATGGTTTAGCATACCAACATCCTAACCTCCTCTATGGTTTCCCCCCGTTGACCACTAAAGTTGCACCTGAAAAAATTTTGACAACTCCATGCCTGAGGACGTGTCAAAGGCTTTAATGTACCATAAAAGTTCTTATTATCATCAGAGTTTTTAAACCCTAGCTGCTTCTTCTCATTTTCTTCTTCAGTCATCAAATTTCGCAGCCCTACAGGCATATTGTATAAATGTCACTAGCATGATGAATAAGGTCATGTAATAGACATATTGACCCTGTTGCCTACATGTACCTACAAGTCAGTGAAAAAAGCCTTCAACCCCACAAGGTGTGGTTGGTAGCAAGGAACTCAAAGAAGGGGTTGTCACACTAATCCCGACTCTCTTCGTTTGAGTTATCTCCTAAGTTAGCTAAGGGGGGTGGTCCCTAATGAAAAGTTAAGTTAAAAGATGTAAGTTTCTAGGAGAGTGTTATAGCGAAAATGCATTACTTTTAAGGATTTATGGGCAAATATGAAGTGAGCAACTTGAAATAACAATGCCAATCATTAATATGATTAAAAACCATAAAACCAGTGCCTTATAAGGAATTTGCTCAACAATTTAAAGATATATTTGCTCAAAGTAAAATGCAATGCTCTCAAAAGAGAAAACAAAGTAACCCTGAAATGCAGATAAGAATTGTTAGCACAAGATATGTAAGATATGAAATGCTTTTGAGATAATCAACTTTATAAATCAAAACATGTGAAGCATATCTTGCCAAAACCCAAAAATTAGTAATTAACTTGGAAATGTAAAAGAAAGGAAGTGCTAAACCATGACATCAATATACAATTAGACTTGAAACATGAAAAGAAAATACTTGTTTGAAATGATTACAATACTGACTTTTGGAATAGATTTTGCATATGAAAACTCAAACCATCAAGAGACAAGTAAATGTAATTGAAAATGCTCTTGGTTAATTTTATTAATTAGCTCTACAACAAGATTACAATTTAACTCTTCAATCCTCAGACCTCACCCTCGCCCAATGATATGGATCTCACAGTGAGAAGTCAATAGAAGAGTAGAGGATCCCTAAAATATCTACTTCAACCAACTTATGTTGGAGGTAAAATTTTAATGAGGCTTGGAGTCTTCCTACACTAAAATGTTTAGATGAAATGCAAATTGTGTTAATTCCCCAAATTAAAATAATGATACATGCAAATGCTTCAAAGAGATTGTTTTGCAATGCTTGAAAATGAAATAGTGTTCAACATAAGTTGCAATTATAACTTCAATTGGAGGAATGAAATTAGCTCACAAGTGTTGCATGTGTTTCATCAATGAATTAAAATGATAAAAGTAATTTGCTTGAAAGTAAAATTTGTTTCAAATAGACAATGACAATAAATTGTTCCAATATTCAAGATAACAATGTAGCATAAAATTGAAGCATGTATTCAAGTGCTCATAAAACAATTTACCAAGGTAAATGGAAATGAATCAAAGTTTGTTACGAATATAAAATGCTTGCATGTAAAGGATGAATTGCCCAAAGTAAAGTGTAAGCTTATAGCTCCAAGCAACAATGAGAAAAAAATGCAAAGCTCAAATGAAATTGTAACAAACTTTAACTTAATGAAATGTGATAGTGAGGTTGTGTTAATTCCCAATTAAAGCATGCATGTGAATGAATGAAGTATGAAAGCTTAAACCATGCAAATGTCAATCCACCCAAGAGAAGCCTCCCTCTAAATGGAGAGATAGATACCATTGGAGAAATCCCAAGCTCCCAGAAGCAAGTTGGATTTTTAATTAATATTACAATCAGAAGAGCCCTTCAAAGTTCTCAACTATACTTCAAGGAGAGTCCTCACAATAATTTCTTGAAACTTGAACACTACACCTCCTTCCTTGAAAAAGTAGTGACAAGATCTCACAAAACTTATGCAAGGGAAACAAGGTGTGAGTTTCTTCCAAATGCCCATGGCTTAAAGAGGAAAATGGGCAGCCCTCTAGTGAACACGACTTGGCCAAAATAAGCGTCAAAATGGCTCATGATATCCTTGAAAATCGAACCCCCAACACTTGCCAAAGGTCCTGCAAACACTTGTTAGATGTTGCGGGAAGTTGCTCTTCAAAATCTGTCACACAAGAGTTAGCAAACAATCCAAACAATGGCTGCAAAATAAATTAAGTATTAATGGAAAAATCAGCAAGATAAAATGTATATGTACAATTATAATTTACAAAAGGCTAAGCTAAAGAGTGAGAGTAAACTTTCGTCTTTGCTTAGCCATCTTCAAGCTCTTCGATAGCAAATGAAAGAAATGAAGTACAATGTTTTTTTAAAAGAGATTTAAATTTAAAAGTTCTCGGTTTATGTACAAGCTATGTGCCAAAATCCCTGCAAAACCACTTTGTAAAATAAGACTATGAAGGTTCAAAGAAGAAATGAAAGCTCATTTAAGAATGTATCAAGAGTGGGTTGGTCTCTCCAAAGACTTCCCCTCACGCTTGATTATGTAATCCCAACAAAATGTTCCCTCTACAAAACTTTAATCAAGAATTAATTCCATATAAATTTAGCAATAAACAATGATAAGAAACTCTAGAAATTTTTTTAAAACCAACTAGAGCATTCTATACGTAGAGCATACTTTTGAATCAAATGTCAATGCAAAATAGCTCTACATTAACAAATCTACAAGAGCAAATAGACACAAATTAGATCAAAGCATGAGTAAAAGAAATTATACCAATGCTCAACAATTCATCACATTCGAAAATGAGGAACACCTCATGAATGAAACCCCAAAGTCTTTATTGATATTTCCGAAAGTGTACAAGGCAGCAGTGCTTCCACAAGCACAATAGCTAGTAATAATCTTATCTAATGTGAGAGCCCATGGCTCTATTATATAGAGAGTGGGGAGCAAATCCCAATGACGAATAACAAAGAAAAATGGCATTGGAGCCAATTTCAATGTAGAAGTGATTAAACAAGTGGCATGAGGTGACAATCCCAAAGAGAAATTCGAATTTGTTGAATGGAGTTCCAATGCCAAGTGTAAAAATCGAATTCTGACAAATGGACATCATTTTCTTCCCTTATGTGCCAAATTCGAATTTTATGGTGGAATGACAAGTGTATATGGGTGGTAACCCATGTGGGGACAATTTCCCACAAAAATCTCCACCAAATCCTCCCAAATGTGCATTAACTTCACAAATTCGAATTTCCAAACAGTTTTTTCATTTAATGCCAGATATTCGATTTTATTTGAGCACATATCCTTTCCTTGATTTTAGGAGTCCATATCACCTTGGGACTTCACTTTAACTCCCCCATAGTTTTCGACCTCATTTCCACAACATTTAGCATGTGTGGATATTTATTTTTCTCCATTTATTTAATTTATGGCTTAATTAATTGCCAAATTTCCCACTAAACTTAGGAAAAGTGGGTTTTGAGAGTCCAAAACACATTACTAACCCTTCAAAGTGTGTCATAGTAGAAAGTTGAGGGTGAGAGGTGTAATTTTGATTACTCATACCCCATACAACTTCTCTAGACTACACTTATTACAATTTAAATACATTTTTATTTGCAATTTTTGACCTGCAAGAAATTTAAAAAATTAAAAAATGACTACCTAGACCTAACCAAATTCCACAAAATTTTTGGTGTGATATAGTATGGTAATATACATCGACTCTAGACGCTAAGATGTGTCAGAGGCTCAATCTTCAAACCGTCACCCCAGCTTTGGGGTAAAACGTGAATGAAAAAACCTAAAAAATTATCTGCCTCTGAAAAAGAAGGGATAATTAACCAAATGAAAAAAAACACTCCAAGGTGTACTCGTTTGCTGATCGAGTCCCAACATCCTAGGCCTGTTACAAACTGAAAACTCATCATTACTAGTATCACTTATTACAATTCATCGTAGGGTTTGAAATTTGGGTACAAGAAAGATGATAAGAAGATAGAAATAGAGTTAAAAAACTTTGTTGACTGACGATATCTGATGGTACAAGTGTCCTCTGGATCATCCTTGGGCATGGAATCTTCATATAATCATCAGGTGCCACTCCAATGGTCAACATGACCTAGGGTCTTGGGACTCGATTAGCAAGTGAATACACCTTGGAGTGTTTATTTTTACATGGTTAATTATTCATGTTTTTAGCGGCGAATAATTTTCTAGGTTTTTTCACTCATTGCATTCCCGAAAGTCGGGGTGACGGCTTGAAGGTTGAGCCCCTAATGCATCTTAGTGTCTAGAATCAATGTATATTACCATGCTAGGTCATCTCTTAAATTTCGTGGAATTTGACTAGGTATAAATAGAATTTTTTAATAATTAAAAATTTCCCGCAAAACAAGATTTTTTAATTAATTTCTATGTAATGATGTAAATAAGTGCTCTTTGGAAATGTCTAGGGCATATGACTACTCGAAATTCATCCTCATAGGCTCAGCATTATCCAAACACACACTTTGAGGGTCAAAAATCGACTTATAGTCCCTCAAAAGCCAATTTTTCTAATGTTAGTGGCAAACATGAGGAAAATATTTCAAAAAAATGAATAGTTGGAAAAATTTGAAACTTTTTCCAAAATCAAAATAAATCAAATTTTGACATAGCAAATTCAGTGAAATTCAAAGATGATGTAGCAACCATGTAGGCCCACCACATAAGATACAAATCAAAGTCAAAATATCAAGTGCCAAGTCAAGGGCAATCAATAAAGGTCCAACATTGAGTTCATGAAATGATACGAATTGTTGAAGACTTAAATTAAATTCAATTTGGATACGTTAAAGTCTAATGATAAAGTAAGTGAGTGGAGAATGGACCCCACCTCACTCTCCTCTTCTACGCATGGTTACAAAAGGAAATAAGCATATGCTAAAAGAAAAATCCACGCTACAGCAAGAGGAAATTAGCGTATGGTTACAAAGATTGAGTTAATATTTCATGGAGAATATTATGGAGATATATATCCACAAAATACCTACCATATTACACTTGTACGTGAGCCCTTTTCTTCAGCATCTACACACAGTAGCTCTTATCTGCATGCACAGCAATTGACAGCTTCTATGCAAGGCAGATTGGGTTTGGTTTGTTGTGGTATCATCACAACAGGGATTTGTAATATATTCAATAAGGATTTCATGCAATTTGCTCCTTATTTCACCCACCATTCATCACACATGGCAACGGCTAAGAGGAAATTCAAATTTGGCACAAGGAAAAAAGATAACACTGTCAACTTGCCAGAAATCAATTTTAACACGTGGCATTGGAGTTCCATTCAACAAATTCGAATTTCTCTTTAAGATTGTCACTTCATGTCACTTGTTTGATCACTTCTATAAATTGAATCATTGGGCTATCATTATTTTTTGCTACCAGCTAATTTGTTTGGGGAAGCTCTACTTTCATGTACCCTTGTTATTCATTTGAATAAAAAAACTTTGGGGTTCATCCATGACTATTATTCCATTGGTACATGTGTTTGGTTCATTGATGGTATAATCTTCTCTACTTGTGCTTTAAATTGTGTTTCATTTCTCATATGTTTTTATAGAATTGTAGATATAGAACTATCTTACATTTGCAATTGGTTTATAAATATGCTCTAGGTGTATATAATCTCTAGTTATTTTCATATAAATTTCTAGAGTTATCTTACCATTGTTTATTGATTTAATCCATATAAAGTAATGTGTGTTGGAAGTTTTGTAGAGGACCATCTTTTGAATCAATTAGCAAGCGTGAAGGAAGTCTTCAAGAGACCAACCAACTCTTGGCATAGTTTTCAAAGAGCTCTCATCGTTATTTGAATCTCATATGTCCAATCTTTCGAAGTGCTTGTTTTGCAGGGTTCTCCTTTTGACATAGTTTTTGCATAAATCAAAATCTCATAAAAAATTATATCTTTTGATCTTGCACTTTTATTTCCTTATCTAGCCAATTAAGAGTTTTTCACAAGCTAGACAAGTGATGGGGTCCTTTCCCATCACTTGATTTAGTTTTGTACATTATTTTGCAGTATACTCACTTATTTGCATGCTCTCTTTTTTGCACACTAACCATGTCTTAGTTTTGCAGCCCTAACAATATTTTTTGTAGTTTCCCTCAATCGTTCAAGCTCATTTCCAAGGAGATTGTGGACATTAGGAGGACTTATCAAAGAGGCTAGGCCGTGCAACTTTTTGGGAGCTTATTCTTTCAAGTCGCAAAATCATTTCATCCCTCTTGAGGCTCCCATAGTTTGAAGTCAATTCCGTGTTATTACAAGATTTCACATTGTATATTTCTCATTATTCCTTGGGCGGACCTCTAAGAAGCTCTAACCTCATTGTAACACCATAATAATATAAAAAATCATTTTTTTTGTTGTGGGAGCATGGATTTTACCCATGGTATCTATTAGCTTTGTTGGCATTTGGCCCAAAAATGGATCCAAAATACTCCTAAAGTCTCCAAAGTTTGCTTAAAATCATGCAAAAGGATCCAAAAATGCTCTTGGAATCTTCAAAAGTGCTTAAGATCATCCCAAGATCGAAACAAGCAAGGGAGGAGAGCCCTTGAAAGGGAAAAAATGCACTATCAGGAGGCTAAAACACTTCAAAATCAGTCAAAAAATCCTTATCGCGGGCTTAAAACCCAAGAATGCACAGTTGTCGTTAGATTTGGCCGATCAACGACCCAGATCTAAGCGACAAATCGCAAATCGGCGGTCCCAAGCAGTGGTAATCGGAGCTGAACACAGTCGATCAGCGATCACTGATGATCGCTATCGGCAGGTCGCATCAGTGGAAGTATCGGTAAAGTATCAGCGCAGGTTGTGTGGTTTGAGCGATAGCGATCACTAATTCAACGTGGACCGTCGATTGCACGCTCAGATCGACGGCCCACATCGCATCGGTGGATCGTTATCGGCGGAAACCATGGGGTGGGGCCTTTGCATATATGCATGCCGATTGTGATGAGACCCGAACCCGATGGGTTTCGAAACCAAAATGTATAATCTTTCAGGTCCGCGCCAAAGCCATTTTTCGATGAATTATAGTATATTTCGTTATATAATGAAATGCAACGGGAAGCAGGGCAGCGCCAATTACGATGAAGCCCAAACCCTTTCGGGTCCGGGAAGTGAAATATATAAAATTTGAAGTCTGCGGAAAGCCTATTTTCAATGTTTTTTTGCAATTTTAATGTATTTTCGTTGTTCAACGAAATACAAAGGGAGTGGGCCGAATGCGACTTGCGATAACCCCAGACCCGATAAAGGAATTAATCATTTTTTAGCGTTGTTGAAGTCCGGAGAGGACAGAGGGGCGGGAATTCTCAGCGCTGCTGTGTTTTCTGTTTAAAGCAGAAATATTCATTATTTTAACATAGGTCCACAAGAGGGCAGCGTTGTTCTGCTTTAACAGAATGTATGCATTGTTACATCATAGAAAGGGCCATAGCACGCACAGCTCCTCCCCAAACCAACATAGAGGCTGAGAAGAAGCACAGAGCATCAATAGCCCAGCACAACTCATCAAACAAACATCATGGAACATCAACAATCCTGCCAGCGCAACCAAAATATCTGAATGCAGTTACTCTGCCGTCAAAAGAATAATCCTCCAAGCCATGCTTGCCTATAGAGGGAATCAAACAGTTAAGGGACAAATCAGACAAGATTAAGACTCCGAGCCTCTCAAAACTTAGAAGCATTGTAAGCAGGCTATAAATCGTTGAAAGTAAGATGTAATAGAGGTTCAACTTCTAGAGATTATTCCTCCTCTGTTCCTTCAAGCTTCTCATCTTCATTCTAGCAATATAAGCTTCTTTTGCCATTATATGTTCAATGTCCATTCTCTTTGTTGTTCTATGCT
The DNA here is from genome assembly GCA_000404065.3 of Pinus taeda. NCBI lineage: Eukaryota > Viridiplantae > Streptophyta > Pinopsida > Pinales > Pinaceae > Pinus > Pinus taeda. The sequence continues at coordinate 139,578 of APFE030746140.1, forward strand.
TGCACTTGAACAGTTTGTTCATGTTTTCTTTATGTCTAAGGCCGGATAACTGTCATATTCTCTCTGCTTTAATAAATTAAATTTGCAAGTTTCTTTGCTGCCTATAGCTAGCCATCCATATGTGGTCATATATGCATCTAACAGTACAGTCAGTATTCTCTTTTGCTGCCTGTAGCTAGCCATTGATTTAAGTTTATGTATGCAATCTATTGGTATAGTCAGCGTTCTCCATCTATCCATTGAATTTATAAATTATTGAGCATTAGTGATCTAAAGCCTTGTATTGGTAAGAGCGTTCATACATGCCTTGAGTGAAAACAAAGCTGAAATAGTTATCTAACTTAATCCAAACCATCATTTATTCCAATAGTTCAAAGAACAATATTGAAGATTATATGTTACCAGGCATCTCCGATCTACAACCTAGGAGAGTTTCTTGGAGTGATAACATAATTGGCGTCGTTGTCGGGGAGAGGAAATTGAAGCTCAGCTTCCCTGGGAAACGACATAGATCCAGCTTTGATGATAGACAAAGTCTGGGCACTTTTTTGGTTGTAATCATCTATCTGGCGACTTTACTAGAGGCCAAACCTCTTGGCGACTCCACATCATAGTTCTACCTCAGTTTGTCAGGCATACTCGGAGAAATCCTCAGAAGTCACAAGCTAACCCAGTACCTGACCCTGAAAAGATCATCAAAGAAAGAAAGGTATTGCAAAAAGGAGCATCCGGTTCAGGTAAACCTAAACAATATTCTATATCTCTTCAAGAAAGGCTTGTAATAGAACAAATACATGTTGAGATTATAGCATCTAATACTAGCAGTGAAGAAAAACTCTCAGAGATTCATAAAGCTCCTTATTCTTTAGGTTCTCCTTTTGTTGTAAGCCCAAAGGAAACCTCACCTCCTATCCATCATACTCCTTTAGTCCTGTCAGTCACTCCTCATTGCTCTATCATTCAGACTGCCAGTACTCTTTTAGCCACCACAGCTATGGCAGGTCCACAAGCACCTACCAAAATGGAAAGAATCATGGCTGCTAGGTATGGACCCCTAATACTGCCCACTCCTTTGAATGCCATGCCTACTGGAGAATATCAGGATTCAAAAGTATATGCCTAAGTTTACTGGAACTGAAGGTGTTTCAGCTGAAGAACATCTTGAGTCATTCTATAGCTATGTTGATAACCTGGACATTAGTGAAGATGATGTCTAGATGAGAGTCTTTAACCAAAGCCCAGATGGAGAGGCCAAAAAATGGTTTAGCGAACTGACCCCAGCATCTATAGCAGATATTGAGGCCTTAGATGATGCATTCCTAAAGCATTGGGGGGATAAGAAGAATCTGCTTTACTACCACACTGACTTTGGGAACTTACAGAGGGAAAATGGTGAGCTGCTGTCTGATTTTAATAAGAGATTTAACCGCATGTACAACAAGATACTAGCTGAAGTAAAACCCACCACTACCTCTGCTAGACTCATCTATGCCAGTGCCTTTGACTCTGACTTCTGTTTACTATTGACGGAGAGGCGATGTGCTTCTTTGGATGATATGCAAGATGCAGCCCTGGAAGTAAAATCAAACATCATGGTTGCAGAAAATCTCAAAGGCAATGTTGATAGAAGAAGACAGAGGGGCGAGCCTTCATCATCCTCAAATCCCAAGATTGATAAAATAGCCAAAATGATAGATTCATTAGCCTCTGAAGTTTCCAAATTAAAGGTTGAGCAACAGTCTGGGAAAGGAAGGGTTCCTAATACCTTTGCTCCTCCAAATCCAAATCCATATAGAAAAGCAAATGAGCAGTTGCAGATTTTGCAAAGAAACAAAGATGCCAATGAAGACCAAAGGGTGAAGACCCCTCTTCAAAATGTAGTCATGGAGGAAGAGCACTTTGAAGAGGATGATGAGATCCATTGTATGGAAGACAAAGGCAGCGCTACTTTTTTAACCAAAGCTGCCTATGAGAAGTCATTATTCAATGGCCAGTTCAACCAAGAATGGGATGGTGAAGTTGTTCTACAAACTGTAGATCAGCACTAATATAATCTAAATTCAAAGATGAATAATATCAAGGAAACTCCTGCTCATAAAGTTGTTGTCCCTGCAAAGTAGCAAGCCAATGAGCTGAAGCAACCAACAATTGATCCTATCGTCCTCAAGGCTCTAGCCATAGAGGTAAGAGGCCTTGACAAATCTGCTTCTTCTTTCAAATTTCAATCAAAAATCAAGAAGCCAAAAATACCTATGCCCCTAATTGAACCAGTGAAGAATGAGTCCTTCAAAAAATCTATCCTTGAGGCTCTTGAGCCTAAAACCATCCAAGCTTCCACTGACTATGTAAATCTGCAAAATGACCAACCAGTTGTTATTCTCAGCCAAATGATTGAAAATTGTGAAGACAGTTCCCCATCATTCTATGTTTTTCTGTCTATTCATGATGAAATCCTTCGCAATTGCCCTCTAGACACTGGAGCCAGCCATAATTCAATGCCCAAGGCTGTCACGGATAAGCTCGGTCCTGACATTACCAAGCCTTATCAGTTGACCTCTAAGTAGCTTAAAAATCAGTTTGCTAGATCACAAAGGAAGAAGGCCCATAGATTTGGAACATGTTCTTTGATGGGGCTTGCTCTGAGGAAGTTGCAGGGACAGGTGAAGTCCTAGTGTCCCCCACACAAGAATGCATTGATTCATCTTTCATATTAACTTTTCAGGTCACAAATGACACAGCAAAGTATAAAGTAGACCTTATTATTCAGCAGGTGCACAAAACCTCCCAATCAAAACATCCAAGAATGAAAGCATACAGAGAGGAGGTGAAATATAAACCATTTTTGCCTGATAATATCAAATGCTGGAAAGTTTTTGAAGTAGAGGATCAAATCAATAGGCTTTTACAAGTCTTTGATGAATTGGTTGATATACACATTGACCAAGAGAAACAAACCTTTCATAGAAAGGTAAAAAGGGTCGATTTTTAGTTTGGTGACTGTTTTCTCAAAAGGAATGCATCAAAGGAAGGAGGAGATGTTTTTGATGGCCCATTCAATGGGTTGTTCTTCGAACTTTATTTCAGTTAAGGCTTTCAAGCCTTGGTATTGTAAATATGTTGTTTTCGAGTTTTTATTTCATGCTAAATAGACTCCATGCCCAATGCAACACTAGGAGGAAGATTTGATCTTGTTTTTTGCAGGAAATGCATTGATCTGTAGTTCTTGAAACCTTACAGGGAGACTTTCATCCCCAGAAGGAGCCAGTGTTAGCTTTGTTGGCATTTGGCCCAAAAATGGATCCAAAATACTCTCAAAGTCTCCAAAGTTTGCTTAAAATCATGCAAAAGAATCCAAAAATGCTCATGGAATCTTCAAAAGTGTTTAAGATCATCCCAAAATCGAAACAAGCAAGGAAGGAGAGCCCTTGGAAGGGAAAAAATGCACTATCGGGAGGCTAAAACACTTCAAAATCAATCCAAAATCCCTTATCGCAAACTCAAAACCCAAGAATGCACAACTATCGTTAGATCTGGCCAATCAACAGCCCAGATCTAAGCAGCAAATCACAAATCGGCGGTCCCAAGCAGTGGCAATCAGAGATGGACACCGCCAATCAGCAATCGTCGATGATCGCTATCGGCAAGTCGCATCGGCAAAAGTATCGGCGGAGGTATCAGCAGAGTATTAGCGCAGGTTGTGTGGAATGAGCGATAGTGATCGTCGATTCAACGTGGACCGTAGATCGCGTGCGCAGATCGACAGCCCACATTGCATCGGCGGATCACTATCAACGGAAACCATGGGGTGGGGCCTTGGCATATATGTGCGCCGATTGCAATGAGACCCGGACCCGATGGGTTTCAGAACCAAAATGTATAATCTTTCAAGTCCGCGCCAAAGCCATTTTTCAATGAATTTTAGTATATTTCATTATATAACAAAATGCAATGGAAAACAAGGTAGCGCCGATTGCGATGAAGCCCAGACCCGAAAGGGTCCAGGAAGTGAAAAACATAAATTTTGAAGTCCGCGGAAGGCCCATTTTCAATGTTTTTTCGCAGTTTTAATGTGTTTTTGTTGTTCAACGAAATACAAAGGGGGCGAGCCGAATGCGACATGCAATAACCCCAAGGGTGGACCCGATAAAGGAATTAATCATTTTTTAGCATTGTTGAAGTCCGGAAAGGACAGAGAGGGACGGGAATTCTCAACGCTGCTGTGTTTTCTGTTTAAAGCAGAAATATTCATTATTTTAACAGAGGTCCACAAGAGGGCAGCATTGTTCTGCTTTAACAGAATGTATGCATTGTTAAATCATAGAAAGAGCCACAGCACGCGCAGCTCCTCCCCAAGCCAACAGACGCCGAGAAGAAGCACAAAGCATCAATAGCCTAGCGCAGCTCATCAAACAAACATCATGGAGCATCAACAGTCCTGCCAGTGCAACCAAAATATTTGAATGCAATTACTCTGCTGTCAGAAGAATAATCCTCCAAGCCATGCTTGCCCATAGAGGGAATCAAATAGTTAAGGGACAGATCAAACAAGATTAAGACTTTGAGCCTCTCAGAGCTCACGAGCAATGTAAACAAGCTATAAATAGCTGAAAGTAAGATGTAATAGAGGTTCAACTTCTGGAGATTATTCCTCCTCTATTCCTTCAAGCTTTTCATCTTCATTTTAGCAATATAAACTTCTTTTGCCATTATATGTTCAATGTCCATTCTCTTTGTTGTTCTATACTTGCACTTGAACGGTTTGTTCATGTTTTCGTTGTGTCTAAGGCCAGATAACTATCATCTTATCTTTGCTTTGATAAATTAGATTTGCAAGCTTCTTTGTTGCCTGTAGCTAACCATCCATTTGTGATCATATATGCATCTGCCAGTACAGTCAGTATTCTCTTTTGCTGCCTGTAGCTAACCATTAATTTATGTTTATGTATTCAATTTGCTGGTATAGTCAGTATTCTCCATCTATCCATTGAATTTATAAATTATTGAGCATTAGTGATCTAAATCCTTGTATTGGTAAGAGCGTTCATACATGCCTTGAGTGAAAACAAAGCTAAAATGGTTATCTAACTTGATCCAAACCATCATTTATTCCAACAGTTCAGAGAACAATATTGAAGATTATATGTTACCAGGCATCTCCAATCTACAACCTAGGAGAGTTTCTTGGAGTGATAACAATATCCTATCTCTCCATTTAAGGAGAGAAACTTGTGGGTGGATTGATTGTTAATATTTCCATTTCTTGCATTTTCACATACTATGCGTGCTCTAATTGGAAAGTAACACCAATCGCATTTCATTTCATAAAGTTTGCTACAAACTTGCATCATTTATCTTTGTTGCTATAAGCTGCAAGTTCACATTCTATCTCAAAGCAATTTACTCTTATACAAGCAACTCTCTTACTTCTAGCAAACTTTGACACATTTAGCTGGGCACTTGTCTAATAATCACTTATGCCTCATTGTTATACTACATTTTTATATCTTGAATATTGAAACATTGTGTATTGCGCAAGTTTATTTTGCAAAACAACTATTTACTTTTATGTCACGCTAATTATCTTTTATTTTCTCAAGTTAAATTTCATTTTGCAAAGCTATTGTGAGCATCAATCTTATTTCAATTCACTTTCAAGCATTGCAATCTACCTTGGGAAATTTTACATGCATCTTACTTAGGCCCACTTTCAAGCATCACTAAAATCGACCTCTAACTTAAGTTGGTTGTATAAACTCTAGGGATCCTCCACCTCGATTGACTCTTCACTGTGAGATCCATATTTCCAGGCGAGGGTGAGGTCTAGGGATAGGAGTTCAATTGAAACTTTGCTTTAGAATACAACTAATAAAATAAGCCAAGAGCACATCTACATCACAACTTTACTTTACTTGCAAATGCAATTCTCCTATATATGCTATATCGGATTTACTTTAGTCTTGTTTGCAAATATCACTTTTATTTCAAGAGGCATATATTATGCAAGTATTGTGAATCATTTTACTTTTGCAACATTTAGCTTTCTTGTACTTGGAATATCTTTCATTGGTGCAATTCTATTTTAAAGTTATTTCATATATTTGTTGCTTTGATGATCATTTAAGCTCATGAGTAATTGATGTCATTATCTTGTTATTTGGGCGTTTACTTTCAAGTACTACCTCCTTTATAGTTGCAATTGATGTTTATATGCTTATCTTGGTCTAACATTTGATTTTGCGAGATTTTTATCATTGTATCTTGATTTCATTTTTGAGCAAGCTATTGATATTTACTTGAAAGCACTAGTCTATACTTTGAATATATCATTGGAATTTGTTCATTTATTCATATGCTTGCTTAGTTCTTGGAAACAAGTTATTTTTTACAAGTAATCCAAATTAACCTTTCTCCTAGAGACTCATATCATATAACTTTTCATTAAGGACCACCCCCCTCAGCTAACCTAGGAGATAGTTTAAACGGAGAGAATTGGGAATAGGTAACAGCCCCTTCTCTTAGTTCTTGCCACCAACCACACCTTGTGGGGTTAATGTTGATTTGTTGTAGCATCGGATGTGCTCTAGCCATGAAAATTGGCGGAGAGGCTAAGGCACATAAGATCTCCAAGACCAGAAATGGTTTGAGGAAATTCCACCTGGTTGGAGAGATATTAAAATAATTAATATTTTTAATGGGGTTCCTAAGTCTAAACTTAGGAAAATTAAAATATTAATGGGTATTAATATAAAACTAGGTGAGAATGTTCTAAATGACATGGATCAAGCCAAATCTAATCTTAGCCATTAATTAGAGACTTAATCTCATCCGTTGAAGACTCAACAAAAAAAATATAAGAGGAGGCTTGAGGGTCAGTTGGAAATACACCAAGTTGATCAGTCAGTTCGATTTTTTGGGGCGAGGTTTGCTGAGAGAATCGAACCAATGATTTGTTGCAACGAGGGGCAGTTCGGCACGAGGCTGAGAATACATAGCACAGAGGCAGAGTTAGTGCCAGAGAGACAGCGCAGAGCCTCGAGAGGTTGACACAGAGGCAGCTGGGAGCTACGTAGAGGCTGAAGAGGCCAACATGGGTGATACATAGTGTCTGAGGGTTGACGCAGAGAGCCAAGGGGCTGACACAGAGGCTTCAGTAGCTGCACAAAGGCTAGCAAAGTTGACACATGGCCAAGAGGAAGCGCTAGGAGAATTTCCGTGGCGCAAACAGAGTGTTGGCGAGCCAAGAAGGGCGACGCAGTCCCTGCAGAGCGACGCAGAGCAGCAGAGAAGCTTGGAGCAGCTTTCACTGTCCAGCTAAGGAGCTACAATTGTTGATGTGGGATCGTTCATCCAGTGATTGATCAGCCAAAATATGTCTCTGAGGAGAGGTACTACTGCCAAAGGCATTCTCTATTGGGTGAGCCATTTCTGGCACCCTGGATGTATTCAGAAACTGCATAATAATAAAACCCTCATATATGTTTCACTGATTTTCCCGCATTGGGTTTTTCTGGGGACAATTGTCCGAAAATAACGATGTCCCTTGTGTGTTTGTCTCAGTTATCTCAGTTGTTGGTCTGTATATGAGTTAAGGTTGCATTTGTGTTTATTTCAGTATTTATATTATAAATAACTTGTTAATGGAATAAACAAGTAGGAGAAATTAACCAAATAATGCAGTAGGAATTTCTAACGAGTCAGACTTAGAAATTTCAACATGGTATCAGAGCGTTGCAGATCACAGGAGAATTGAAGGCACCAACAGTAATCTGGAGAATTTGCAGCAGTAGCAGCTATCCCGAGAAACAGCGTTGTTCCAGAGCAGAAACAGCACAGAAGAAGTGACGCAAAGGGTCTGTGTCATCATTTCGAGCCAGGATGAGGGTCAGCGTAGAGGTAGAGGGGCAGATCAGCCCTATGCAGTGCCTGATCATCTTTCTCAGCCAGGAAGGATTGACGTTGTGGCTAGGAGGAGCAGATTCTACCGTTTTCGGGATTGCACAGAGCCTGAAAGGCTCAGTTTATTCAGTTGTCGAGGCTTTGGGAGTTATGGGCAGATTGTGATTAAGAAGTTGGTGGGGTGTTGTCTTTGTCAGTGCATAACAGTACCTAAGGAGACAGAACCAAGGTAGAGGGAGTTGCTACCTTGAACGGATTTCTAACCAAGAAATTCAAATCCAAGTTGTAGTTGCAAGGAGCATTGGAGACGAGTAGTTCGACATTTGGCGGGAGGATTTCTAGCAGGGAAATCAGGACTTAGAGGGAGATTTCCAGGAGGGGAGTCGAAACTCAAAGGGAGTCCAGAGGAGGAGTTGAAAGGCTAGTGAACGGACTGAGGGATCAAGACAGGTTAAATGGGGCTTCCAACTTTGTCAACTAGAAGGCCAGGATCTTGGCAGTCTTGGATCGACATTGCATTAAGGACTTTGCCTTGAGAACTGTGGCTATCCCAGTCAACCCAGCTAAAAATGAGAAGTATGAGGATGCAATGGTGAGGGCGAAGTGCATGATGTTAGACGGGGTCAAAGATCATGTCATACCACATATTGCTGAAAAGAACACAGCAAAGGAGATGTGGGATACTTTGACAACCTTGTATCAGGGCACTTCCGTGCAGCGGATGATGCTATTGGAGAATCATTTGCGGTCGTATCAGAGGCAGAAGGGAGAGAAGATAGATCTGTTCCTCCTCAGATTGCAGGAGATTCGTGACCAACTTACTTCCATAGGGTCTACAATGGATCCGGAGTTCATGGTGAGGACGACCCTGAATGCAGTCTCCGAGGAGTGGGAGACATTTGTCCAAAGTATTTTGGGCAGGGCTACTCTTCCAGGTTGGGAGGAGATGTGGGTAGCTCTTCGCCAAGAAGAGATTAGGAGGTTGACCAAGGCGGGGAGTAGTGGCAAGGGAAGTCGAATCAAAAAAGAGGAGAAGGATGATGCGGCTTTAGCATTTGCGGGACAGCAAGGGAAAAGGAAGAAGGACATCTCCAAGGTGAAGTGCTTCCATTGTGGGGAGTTGGGACATTATGCATCCTAGTGTCCAAGGAAGAAAAACAAGGGAGAGGCTTTCGACTCCAAGCCAGCTCCAGCTAAGGCGGAGAAAGAAGTCGAGACTGATGACGACTGTGCCATGTGCTCATGCACCTCTAGAGAAGAGGTGGGGAGATATCGAGTTGTAGTTGGAAAGACTACATACTAGGGGCAGGATCCTTGAGGTGCCCAAACTCTTGGATGATATCCAGCTATGGGAGCCCTTAATGACAGTAGCGGGATGACAGAGGTCGGGTGGAGCAAAGTGTAGTGGAGCAGCAAGGCAGTGCTAGGGTGCAAAAATCTGAGGCAGCACAGTGGAGATTACAACAGTGCGAGAGGCACAGAGGTGTATGCAGCAGCGCAATGGCAACAGAGGGAGCATAGAACAGTGTTGTGAAAAGCGCGATTTAATCGCGCTTTTTTCCCCTAGCCGATTTAATCGCGCTTTTTATAGGAAAAAAGCGGGATAAAAATTTTTTGCCGCTTTTTTGGGAAAAAAGTGCGCTTTTTTGCCCGCTTTTTTCAAAAAAGCGCGCTTTTTTTGAAAAAAAGCCCGCTTTTTTGGGAAAAAAAGCTCGGGCTGGCGAGGCAGCGCGATTTTTAATGAAAAATTGAAAAAAATTGAAAAAAATGAATATTTTTGTACCAAATGATTTTTTCCCGCTTTTTTCCGCTTTTTTCCCGATTTTTCCGCTTTTTTCCGCTTCATTCCCCACGCCGATTTAATCCCGCTCGCGCTTCAGTTTCACGAGGCTTCCAGACTAACTGGGATGTCAGTATTTGGGAGAAGTCGGTTACCTACTTCTCGGTAACTGAATTGCAGTGCAGCAGTTAGCAGTGGCAGTGTTAGGGGTAGCATGGGCAACATATTGAGAGGGAGCTGCAATACAGATGTATCAATGGGAGTGGCAATGTCATGGCCAGCAGTACAGGAAGCAGCAGTGCAAATAATGTGAGGCAGTAGGCCAACCATCAGCACATGTATCGGTGTGGAAGGATCAGTGTGATGTTTCAGTGATGGAGCATTACTAGAGCACATTCCTCGCTAAGAGGGAGTGCTGATTTGTGGTAGCATCGAATGTGCTCTAGCCATGAAAATTGGTGGAGAGACTAAGGCACATAAAATCTCCAAGACCCAGAGATGGTTTGGGGAAATTCCACCCTGTTGGAGAGATATTAAAATAATTAATATTTTTAATGGGGTTTCTAAGTCTAAACTTAGGAAAATTAAAATATTAATGGGTATTAATAAAAAATTGGGTGAGAATGTTCTAAATGACATGGATCAAGCCAAATCTAATCTTAGCCATTGATTAGAGACTTAATATCGGTCGTTGAAGACTCAACAGGAAAAGTATAAGAGGAGGCTTGAGGATCAATTGGAAATACACCAAGTTGATCAGTCAGTTTGATTTATGGGGCGAGGTTTGCTGAGAGAATTGAACCAGTGATCTGTTGCAGCGAGGGGCAGTTCGGCACAAGGCCGAGAATACATAGCAGAGAGGCAGGTTTAATGCCAAAGAGAGGTTGACGCAGAGAGCCAAGGGGCTGACGCGGAGGCTAGCGGAGCTGACGCATGGCCAAGAGGCAGCGCCGACAGAATTTTCATGGGGTAGAATAAGTGCTGGTGTGCCGGGAAGGGTGACGCAGTCCCTGCAGAGTGACGCAGAGTAGCAGAGAAGCTTGGAGTAGCTTTCGTTGTCCAGCTAAGGAGCTGCAATTGTTGTTTTGTGATCGTTCATCTGGTGATTTATCAAACGGAATATCTGTCTCCAATGAGAGGTACTACTGCTGAGGGCATTCTCTGTTGGGTGAGCCATTTCTGGCACCCTAGATGTATTCAGAAACTGCATAATAATAAAACCCTCATATCTGTTGCACCAATTTTCCCGCATTGGATTTTTATAGGGACAATTGTCCAAAAATAACGGTGTCCCTTGTGTGTTTGTCTCAGTTATCTCAATTGTTGACCTGTATATGAGTTAAGGTTGCATTTGTGTTTATTTCAGTGTTTATATTTATAAATACTTGTTAATGGAATAAACAAGTAAGAGAAATGAACCAGATAATGCAATAGGGATTTCTAACGAGTCAGACTTAAAAATTTCAAGAGTTAAGGGTTTTTCTCACTAATTGTTAGGCGTGCGTGACGGGCGACAAGCATAACACATCTTTGGCGTCATTGTTGGGGACAAGTCCTCTTCTACCTGGAATATGACTAACTTTTGGCTTTTGCATGTTGGATTTTAGAGTTAGGTTCCTGTTCAAGTGGCGACTCCACTTATTTCAGTTTTTGCAAGGATTTCTGCTTGAAACCTTCTTCTAGTAGACTTCTTGCTAATCTTGGATAGGAGCCTCTCTCTAGTATCTTTCAGGGTCAAGTGAGTATGACATCATGAATGATTTATTTGCCCCTTGTGATTTTACTAACATTCCAGGCTATCCAAATTTTATTCCGAATGAAGCCATTGAGGCTATTGAAGAGTTGCCTAATTTTCTAGGTAACAATGCCATTAGTACTAAGACTCACCTTAGGAATTTCCACCTTTGTGTGAGCAAATGGTGCCATGATATTAACCATGAGAATGTTAAAATGAGACTTTTCATCTTTTTATTAGATGGCGATGTTATGGATTGGTTCATAGACTTGCTAACAATTTCGATTCTCTTGAATCAATCATTAACGCATTTGAACAAAAATATGTAGATTAAAGAATCAAAGCGAAAGATGATGACAATGATAAGGATATCATCAAGGAGTTGACTCAAATGATTAAGGATATGCAACTCAACCAAGCTCAACTCATTAAGACCATGGAGGTAAATCATGCACAAGCAATAAAGGCCATGGAAGAAAAACAAGTAAACTTTTTATCAACACCATGGAAACAAATCATGCCAAGGAAATAAATGTTATGAAGGCTAATCAAATCACTTTTCAAAATAGTTTGGAGGAAATGGAAAGATTACAGGTACAAAAATTTCAGCTTAGGTCAGATGACGAACGGGAAAAGAACAAAGAAACAGATCATAAGCCTCCCAATCCACTGAAGCAAGCTTCATCTTATTATGAGGTCATTTATTCCATTGAAAAATGCTAATTGAAGGTGACCTGGATAGCAAGGAAACTGGGGGGGAATCAAGATTATACTTATGAGATTGATCCATCACCCAAGTCAGAGCAGATGCAGAATGGAGAAAGGCGGGTCACTTGGATACTTCAAATTTTCCATTTGAGCAACTTCAAGATCGGGCAAAAAGGTCTACTTTGATCGCATCAACATCAACATCACAATCTATTAAGAAGAAAAGAAAAAAGAAGAAAGGATTTGGTAAATCTAATGACCATGTACAACACAATATTGGGATTGATCAAAGTTCTAAGATATTTAGAATTGGACAGGGAACATCAGAAAAGAAGCTCATGGATCTGCCCGAAAGTAAGCAAGTTCTCAACATGAACTTTATTGAGGACATCCGATGCCATGGGGCATCTCTTGTATTGTATTTCTAACCCTATCCTTTGTCATTTTGGTTAAGTAGTTTCATTTTTGTTATTACAATAAATTTCCATTTCATGCCCTGGTATTTCATTTGAGTTTTGCTTTTATATGATGATATTTTGAAGGGACGCTACTAATATATGCCTTTTTGTGGATGCGGATTCTAGGTCCTTGTATGCTATCACTTCCTAACTAGCACGCATCCCCATGCATAGCCAAATGTTGACCACTAAAGTTGCACCTAGAAAAAAAAATTACGACTCCACACCCAAGGACGTGTCAGAAGCTTCAATGTACCATCAGAGTTCTTATTATCATCAGAGTTTTTAAACTCGAGCTTCTTCTCATTTTCTTCTTCAGTGCTCAGATTCTGCAACCCCACGAGGCTATTGTATAAATGTCACTAGCATGATGAATAAAGCCATGTAACAGGCTTAGGGTGTTAGGACTCTATCAACAAGCAAGTACACCTTGGAGTGTTTTTTTACTTGGTTAATTATTCCTGCTTTTTAACGGCGAATAATTTTCTAGGTTTTTTCACTCACAGCATTACCCCAAAGTCGGGATGATGGCTTGAAGGTTAAGCCCCTAATGCATCTTGGTGTCTAGAGTCAATGTATATTACCATGCTAGGTCATTTCTAAAATTTTGCGGAATTTGATTAGATCTTAGGAATTTTTAATAATGAAAAATTTCATGCAAAACGAGATTTTTTAATTAATTTCTATGTAATGATGTAAATAAGTCGTCTTCAAAAATGTCTAGAGTGTGTGACTACTCGAAATTCATCCTCATAGGCCCAATATTATCCTAATATTCACTTTGAGGGTCAAAAATCGACTTATAGTCCCTCAAAAGATAATTTTTCTAATGTCAGTGACAAAAATGAGGAAAAAATTCAAAGAGTCAAAATAAGCCAAATTTTGACATGGCAGATTCAATGAAAATCAAAGGTGATGTGGCAACCATGTGGGCCCACCACATAAGGTACAAGTCAAAGTCAAAATGTCAAGTGCCAAGTCAAGGGTAGTCAACAAAGGTCCAACGTTGATTTCATGAAATGCTACGAATCATTGAAGATTTAAATTAAATTCAATTTGGGTATGTTAAAGTCTAAGGATAAAGTAAGTGAGTGGGGAATGGACCCCACCTCACTCTCCTCTTCTACTCATGGTTATTGAAAGAAATAGGCACATGCCGAACGAAAAATCCACACTACAGCAAGAGGAAATCAACGTATGGTTACAAAGATTGGGTTAATAATTCATGGAGAATATTATGGAGATATGTCTCCACAAAATACCTACCATATTACAATTGTACACAGGCCCTTTTCTTCAGCATTTACGCACAGCAGCTCTCATCTACACACACAGCAGTTCTGGCAGCTTTTACGCAGGGCAGATTGGGTTTGGCTTGTTGTGGTGTCATCACAAGAAGGATTTTTGACATATTTGATGAGGATTTCATGCAATTTGCTCCTCATTTCACCCACCATTCATCACACATGGCAGAAGCTAAGAGGAAATTCGAATTTGGCACATGAGGGAAGAAAAAAACATTGTCCACTTGCGAGAAATCAATTTTTACACTTGGCATTGGAGCTCCATTCAACAAATTCGAATTTCTCTTTGGGATTGTCACCTCGTGCCACTTGTTTGATCACTTCTACATTGGGATTTTCTCCATTCTTCTATAAATTGAGCTAGTGGGCTCTCATTATTTTTTGCTACGAGCTATTGTGCTTGGGGAAGCTCTGCTTCTATGTACACTTGTTCTTCATTTGAATAAAGAGACTTTGGGGTTCATTCATGATTGTTATTCCATTGGAGCATGTGCTTGGTTCATTGATGGTATAATCTTCTCTACTTGTGCTTTAAATTGTGTTTCATTTCTCATATTCTTTTATAGAATTGTAGATGTAGAGTTACCTTACATTAGCAATTGGTTTATGAATATGCTCTAGGTGTAGATAATCTCTAGTTATTTTCATATAAATATCTAGAGTTATCTTACCATTGTTTATTGATTTAATCCATATGAGTTAATGTGTGTTGGAAGTTTTGTCAAGGACCATTTTTTGGATCCATTAGCAAGCGTGAGGGGAAGTCTTCAATAGAGATTTCAAGGAGTTTTCATCGTTATTTGAATCTCACAAGTCCAATCTTTCGAATTGCTTGTTTTGCAAGAGTTCTCTTTTTGACATAGTTTGTGCATAAATCAAAATCTCAAAAAATTTATATATTTTGATCTTGCACTTTCGTTTCCTTATCTAGCTAATTAAGAGTTTTTCACAAGTTGGACAAGTGATGGGGCCCTTTCCCATCACTTCATTTAGTTTTGTACACTATTCTGTAGTATACTAACTTATTTGCATGCTCTCTTTTTTGCACACTAACCATGTCTTAGTTTTGCAGCCCTAACAATCTTTCTTGTAGTTTCCCTCAAGCATTCAAGCTCATTTCCAAGGAGGTCGTGGGCATTAGGACTTATCAAGGAGGCTAGGCCGTGCACCTTTTGGTAGTGTATTCTTTCAAGTTGCAGAATCATTTCATCCCTCTTGAGGCTCCCATAGTTTGAAGGGAATTTTGTGTTATTGCAAGATCTCATATTGTATATTTCCCATTATTCCTAGGGCAGCCCTCTAAGAGGCTCTAACCTCATTGTAACACCATAATAATATAAAAAATCTCCTTTTTGTTGTGGGATCGCGGGTTTTACCCATGGCATCCTATCTCTCCATTTAGGGAGAGAAGCTTGTGAGTGGATTGGTTGTTAATATTTCCATTATGCTGAGAGGCTTTATGTACATTGACCATACCACTAGGTGTTCGATTTGCCATTTTATCCCAATGCGAGTGCCTTCCTTAGCCAAAAATTGGAAGTGGGGTCCTCCAACCCACTTCTCCTAAGTTGGAAATCAAAATTATCAAATTTGAGCAAAATTGTATTCTCGCCTAGCAATAATTGCTAAGCAGGAATATCACATAGATTGCGATATCCAGATATACCATGAAGCATGGACCTATTGTGTGCCACAATGTTCACAATGTGGATAGCGATATACTCAATTTCTATGCAAATGCCATGCTCTATACTATGATACTAGAATTATTGAATTTTCTTTATCTCCAAACAAGTAATATAGTTGAATTTTCTCACACTTTTTTAATTCAAGAGACAAGGAGAAGGATCACCAACCCTTTCTCACTCTTCAACAATTCAAGGGATGACAAGAAGGAGAACCATCACTTTCTCACATTCTAGTAATTCGAGGGATAAGGACAAGAAGCAATGAGGCTCTTCCACACACTTTGTTCACCCATGAGAGCTTGCCTATTTATACTTGAGGCTTTGCCAAGTCTCCGTAAGTAATTTACTGTTACCCACCAAAAGTGGGTGATCCCATAAGAGAAATTTTCCTCCCATCATCTCTTCCAGTCAGTCAGCCAACAACCCCTTAGAGCCACTACTAGCCGATGACGATGTGCCATTCATATCTCTACCATTTGCATCATTCATATGTTTCCTTGCCCATTTGGCAAGAGCACATGTTGAAAGGTGGCCTTCAATCAGAAGGTACTTTATTCATTTTGCAATCGGGTGCTTATGCTTGTTTGTATTTGGGTATTTGACATGGATTATGGGGTAACCTAGAAGTAAGAGGGGTTTTGATCGTGATCTTGTTCCTTCACCTTAAATGGGGGGTTAATCTTTCATCCTAGTCTAGTGGGACCTCCCCTAATGACCCAACGAGTATAGGAGGAGCACTACTTGGAAAACCCAAATTGAGATAACATAGTCCCAACTCTCCTTATACCATATCACTTCCCATCTTACATTATAAATCCTATATTCCACCTTGTTAGAAAACGTAAAGTGGCAGCTTATTATATCTTATTTTCTTAAGCTTGATACTTGCTTGTGAATCCTAGTTATCCTCTTTATGTTCTTTAGTTAGATTTGTTCATCAAACAAATATCAAGAAACTACAACAACAAAAGAGGACACGAATATAGGCTCCAGCCAAAGCAAAACCCCTCTAAGGGGAAAACCTGGAAACTCTTCTCTTCTTAAAAGCTACTTCAAATGAGATGCAAAGACCCAATCCTAAGACCAAGCCCTTCTCCCAATGCCAAGTTGGCCCTTCCTCAAGTCCTTCCTTGATTCTGTACCAAATTGCTTCTTTCTTGCAACTTCGACCCGCCAGCTACTGCTACTAGACCTGCAACTTCGGCCCAGCTACTTCGTCCTAGCAACTGCGGCAAAGACCCTAATCTATCTTCCTTTTGAGACCTCCCTAGAGCAAAACAGCTCTCCCCAAGGTCAACTAGGTCACAGGATTTCACTCTATCTAGCAAATTGTCCTTGGAATTATGCTCCTCAGCAACAACTTCGCTCCCCAGCAATTTGTACCTACAACTTTGGCCTCTTTCTGGCTGCAAAAACCCTAGCTTATGTGCATGTGTGAGACAGATACAGCCTAGAAACAACAAATTTTGTCCTCCCAACTTCTCGTGGACTTTCGCTCTTCTTTTTCCAACTTCCCAGCTATAGATCGAACTCTTTTCTTGATAGATCAAACTTGTGAGTGAGTGTGTCCAAATGAGGTCGAACAGCTTCCTTTTATAGCCTTCTCAAGGAGTCAAATTCCCTCCTTTAGGCCGACTTGGGGATTCCAG
Organism: Pinus taeda; assembly: GCA_000404065.3. NCBI lineage: Eukaryota > Viridiplantae > Streptophyta > Pinopsida > Pinales > Pinaceae > Pinus > Pinus taeda. Next base: position 156,796 of record APFE030746140.1, read on the forward strand.
GGCCGACCTGTACTCTTGGAGATTCCCGGACTTTCTAGACTCAAAAACAATAATTGTTTATACAATTATAAATTGCCCGAAAGGGTCTTATAAACATGATGTTGACTTCATTGACTCATGACAATAAATCCTAAGACCTAACAAACCCTAGAAGCATGAAAAACATGCTTTTACTTAAAGGAGCATCGATAATGAGCATGAAACCCATGCTTTGATAATAATAATTTTTCTTTTTCTTTTTCTTATTTGTTACATAAGATACATATTGAAATGAGTACAACAATTATGAAGACTGAAACTAGTTACATTTCTCAACACTCCCTCTTAACTAGGAAGGTATTCACAATTGTACAACCAATACAACATCATCTCTCAAACTGAAAAGTTCTCAAGAAGGGTCGAATTGATAAGCCATACTATAATCATCATCATTAGGACCGGCATTGTCCCTGAGGCCTATCTAGGCAAGCTCCACTTTAATTCAAGAGCATTATATTGGGAGGCTTTACGTGTGATACCGCACTACCTCTCTAAGATACATATCCCATCTGGATGTCCACAAGATATGTCCTTTTAGGATTATTCTTATCTTGGATCTCCATACCTAAGTCCTTAAAGAATATCGGTCATTTTCGACCACTCTTCTCTTAGACTCTTGTCCCATCCTCAAAGAGTGTCGATCACTTTCCTTTCTTGGAAGATCTATCCTCAAGGAAACCACAAATGCTTATCCAATCCTCCGTTATTCTCTCTTCATCTCTTGAAAAGGAGAACACACATGTCACATCAAATATTACTCCCTCTCAAATCAGAGAGTACATCCCTATTCTCCTTTAATCTTGAGAATAAATTCTTGCTCCTATTCCAGGAGACTCCTTTTGCTCCCTCTCGAAACCAGAGGAGATTCCAGACTTTCTTTCTAAGAAGCCAATACCACAAACCTTGCTGCTTGTCTTCATAAGAGTACCAGCTTCTTGATTTTCATAGTTGCATGGCTTCCTCTTTCCTTCGCATCTCTTGCATCGAGCCTGCTTCTTTTCAAGGTATCATGGAACCATCTCCACTCTTCGTTCTTGTGACAGGATCCAGGTCATCTTTCTTACATATCACTTTCCATGTTTGACATGAAGGCATCGTATTGAGCCTTCCCAAACTTCTATCTAATCTTGGCTTCTTCATGAAAGTGATCTTCCTTGACCTTCAGGTTATCTTCTCGCATTGTTACCTTCCAAGATGAACACATCTTGACTTCATAGTTGTCGAGTGTCAAATATTGAGCTTCCCTCAATACTTTTTATCCATACAGTTGACTTTGCCTTAATTGTCATCATGTGTCCCTGCACCATTCTACCAGGTAGAAAAGTAATATGCTAACCAGATGACCAAACCAAAATGAAATAGACTTACCTCACCATGGTGACCTTCTCGTATCATCAACATTTCCATTTACCATCTCCACTTGAGCTTTCCGTCTTGCATCAGAGTGCCCAAGGATCGAACTTGATTACCAAGTTACAACTTTTTCTTCCGAAGATTATACCAGATGTTAAACTTATCATATACATATTCTAGAGAAAGTCCTAATTTCTTTATACATAGTAAGTCAAATCCTATTCTTTTCCAACATCATAAATACATAAGCATAACTTTCATAACTAACTTTCTTTCACCAAATTCTTGTATATATATGAATCTTTATCCAAAGTTAAAGTTTAAACATACATTCCTATGCTTTCATCCAATCATCTAGCCATCCATACAAAAAGTTTTCATCCTGGCCCATTGCAACCTTTCATCCCTTTACTAGCATGTTTCCACATTACATAGAAAACATACTATTCCTGTCATAATGATTTTCACAAGGACTTCCTAATATAATGGTCCTTCTCGAATCACAATGATCCCCTTAAGCAAGATGACAACCTCTAGCATAGCATTAGATAATATCTAGATGAACAATATGCAAAATGGTCTAACATTCTATCCTAGATGATCTCTACTAAGCAACATAATAATATAAATTCCAAACATGCTAACATCATATGCTTCTATCATATGATGCTTATGCAAAACATATCATCAAAAGAAAAATGTTCATAGACAACCTAGAAGTCAAAGGAACTTCTTTAATAGTAAATATCCTTCGCCTCTTCCTTCTTTGCCTTTTTTCAGGTTCTCCCACTGCTTCGACTACATGAGCTTCACTTTGTTCTTTTCTTTTATTTTTTTGTTTGTTTGGACAGTCCCTCTTAAAGTGTCCAAATTCGTTGCATCCAAAACATTGCACCTTGGACATATCTTTCTTCTTGGACTTGCCAAACATCCCTTTCTTCATTTTCTTGACTCAGGCTAGGAACTTGATATTGCTCATTTCATCCAATGCCATTTTTTACCTTGATCCTTGATTCTTCCAACATGCATTGTGCCCACAACTCATCAAATGGAGTTGAGTCTTTCTTGGAGTATATACTTGTTGCAAAGTTGCTCCACTCTGGTGGCAATGCATTCAGCACACATATGGTTACTTCTAAATCAGTGATTGGCTCCCCAAGTCCTTGTAAATGGTCCCTTAACTAAGAGACTCTCATGCGAAAGGATGCCATATCCTCATCCTTCAATTTCTTCATTCTATATAGCTCGTTCCGCAATGACATCTTTTGACCTGTTGTACTTATAAAGTACAAATTCACTAGCTTGTCGTACATGGCCTTGGAAGTCTTCACGTTTGCCACAAATGGAACAAGAGAATCCTTGATTGATTCCACTATGATCCCTTGTGCCTTACTTCCCCTTTCTTGTACTTCACTAGTTCTTGTGTCCTTTCCTTTGTTGGTTCAGTAATTTTTCCGATAACATATCTCATTACATCTTGCTCTATGAGTATCAAGTCAATCCTCTTCTTCCATGCTAGATAGTTTACTACCCCAATCAACTTGTTGCTCTCCTTGCAGAAAGAACTTACATGACTTGAAGATTCAGCCATTATGAGATAAAGTGATACTTACTTGAATAATATCTCCAACCTTCTCGATGTCTTCAAGATCTTTGGAGAGTTCTTGATGATGCCCTTGAAAGATATTCCCTAGGATTCCTCCACCAACAACTTCCAAGATTGATGCCTTGCAAATAGACTTCCTTTTTGCGAGATCAATACCCTCCTTGCGAGATGGATGTAGTTTTGATCTTCTTTAATGTAGAAACCCTAGATTAGAAGGGTCTTCTACCAACGAGCCTTTAACTAGATCCCTTCAAGAGTCAATCATTTTCTTTTAGGCCTTGAGAGCTTCCTATCCCTTGATCAATAATTCTTTCCAATGTCCTTATGGTTTCCTTCCTTGCTCACCTTAGTTTTGATTCCATGTTAGAAAATGTGAAGTGGCAGCTTATTATATCCTATTTTCTTAACCTTGATACTTGCTTGTGAATCTTAGTTATCTTCTTTATGTTCTTTAATTAGATCTATTCATCAAACAATATCCAGAAACTGCAACAACAAAAGAGGACACAAATATAGGCTCTCAACGAGGGGAAAACCCAGAAACTCTTCTCTTCTTAGACGCTGCTTCAAATGAGATACAAAGACTCAATCCTTATACCAAGTGCTTCTCCTAGTACCAAGTCGGCCCTTCCTCAAGTCCTTTCTTGATTCTGTACCAAATTGCTTCTTTCTTGCAACTTCGTCCCGGCTACTTTGTCCCAGCAACTACTGCAAATACCCTAATCTTCCTTTTGAGACCTTCCTAGAGCAAAACAGCGCTCCCCAAGGTCAACTAGGTCAAGAGAAGGATTTCGCTCTATCCGGCAACTTGTTCCTGCAATTTTTCTCCCCAGCAACAACTTCACTCCCCAACAATTCGGACTTGCAACTTTGGCCTCTTTCTAGCTGCAGAAAACCCTAGCTTCTTCACATGTATGAAAGAGATAGAGCCCAAAAACAACAAATTTCGTCTTCCCAACTTCTAGACTTTCGCTCTTCCTTTTCTAGCTTCCCAGCGACAGATCGAACTTGTGAGTGAGTGTGTCCAAATGAGGTTGAACCGCTTCCTTTTATAGCCTTCTCAAGGGGTCAAATTCCCTCCTTTAGGCCGACTTGAGGATTCTAGGGCCGACTTGTACTCTTGGATATTCTCAGACTTTCTAGACACAAAAACATTTATTTTTACAATTACAAATTTCCCAGAAAGGTCTTATAAACATGATGTTGACTTCATTGAATCATGACAATAAATCCTAGGGCCTAACAAACCTTAGAAGCATCAAAAACATGCTTTTACCTTAAAGATCATCAATAATGAGCATGAAACCCATGCTTTGATAATAATCATAATTTTTCTTTTTCTTTTTCTTGTTTGTTACTTAGGATACATATTGAAATGAGTACAACAATTATGAAGATCGAAACTAGTTACATTTCTCAACACACCTCCCTTTTTCAAGTTCAACTGACCATTGGTTCTCTGGGATTTCGCACCATACATCCGCATACTTGGGTAGGGCCTGGAACTTGGCCCTGGGAGGTTGATGCTGCTAAAAGAACAAGAAAAAGCATATGATGGCCACAAGCAAAGCAAAAGAGATCAAAATGCAAAATATGGCCAGGACATACACATTAGCATGTGGGCAAAAGCCTAGCATGAACTCTACCTCACTCATTATGGCCATCACCCGATTCCTGAGCACATGTGCTCTTCATTTTGATCTTATCCTTCATTAGTTCATCAAATAACTGAAACGTAGTAGCAGCTACAACAAGTTCATCTGCCAAACTATTTTTCTCTCTTGGGATAGCTTCGAGGTCAAGGGCATCAAAGTGTTCCATAGTATCCCACACAGCGTTTCGATAATTCCTTAATCTTTGATTTTTACACGTGAATTTATTTTTAAGTTGCATGATGATTAAATCAGAATCCCCCTTAATGCTAAGCAACTTAATTTTCAAAGATTTTGCCAATTCAAGACCCAACAATAAAGCCTCATATTCAGCGACATTGTTGGTTGCTTCAAATTCTAATCGATAGGCAAACTTGAAAATGTGATCAAGGGGAGATTTAAGCACTATTCCAGCACCTCTACCATGCCTAGACGATGCACCATCAAAGTACATGTACCAAACTCTATCATTGAGATCCTTAATCTTATCATCAGGAGGAATTATGAAATTAGACATGATAGCGTAATTCCCAATGTCAGATTGCTCTTTGATTATCTCGTTGTGAGGTCTCTTAGGATCTTCAACATGGAATTTTCTTTCGGGCTCTCTATTAAGTCTTACAAAACCATCACCTCTAGGAGAAGGAATCATAGCATATGACCAATTCATTTGAATACTTTCTCATAAATCAAAGGCCCACTTTCTGGATAAAAGCATACCCCAGGCATCAGGCACATCAACAACAACTACATCCATAACAATCATGATGTCTGGGTAAACTGATAGATGAATTTGTAAATCTTTGATCAAACCATGCACTTCAATTTTCTTAGAATCCATGGCACATATGTTATAGTAGGGTCTAGAAACTCTTAAGTTAAGCTGTTCCATGACCCTCTTATCCATGACACAAGCTGATGCACCAGAATCCAACATGCAATTATTCAATTTATATCCATTAACTAACAAGGTGATAAAGAAAGGCTAGTGATCTTTGTTATCTGCATCTAAGCTTTGCAAATATATGGGAGCATCGTGATAGTCAACTTCCCGAGTCTTCTGTTGAGAAATATTTACTTGAGGACCCTGAATAGCTTTTAGTAACTTGTCTCTTTGGGAAGGGATTTTAGCAATCTTGGAGACAAGAACCCAGATTTTCGCATTGTTAAACCAACTTCCCAAATCGACATCTAATCCAGAGTTTAAATCGGGGTTAAAAGTTCAAGGGGGAATTTGATTCCCGCTCTGATCTTTATCCCTTCTCTGATATGTCAAACCTTTATCTCTAGAAATTTCCATGATTTGCTCTGGAGAGGGTTTTTCACCATATAACCTAGCCAAAATGTCATCTTCATCTTCAAGGTTATTTATACTAAAAGCTGATGAAGGATTCATAACGTCACGACTATTTTCCTTGACCTCTATCCAATCATCCATAGACAAAGGAAACTTGCTACCTACTACATTTATTTGATCACCTACCCCAAACATTCCATTATCTAAAATTCTTCTAACGATGGGACAAGTGGCCTCTTCATGAAGAGCATCACAAACCCGACAGTAAGGAGGAGCATTATCAACCAAATTAGTAAACGGATTAGGTCTCTGCTCACTAGATTGACCCTTCTTTTGCCAATTGTTATTTTTGTTATTATTATTTCGAGGTTGGAAATTTTGCGTTTGCGCTCTTTCCATTTGGACCAGCCTATTCTGCAAAGTATCTATCTCCTTATTATGATTAATTTCCATGGTTTCAATCTTTTGGAGCAATTTGAGAACAAGTTCGCTTTCAGACTCTTGAACTGCTTTTCCTTTAGGTTCTTTTAGTTTCGTAGCAGCCCTATCGAAACCTGGGATCTCAGACTTCCCAGATGTTGCCTTGTCCTTTTCAAGCTCTATAGCTAAGGCTTGGAAATCCCTATAATCATTAAGTCTAGCATGCCTCAATTCATAAGATGGCTCAAGACTAAAGGCATCAATGTAAAAATCTGGAAGAGATTTGTCGGTAGGTTTATTGTCTTGAGGTAATTCTCTAACAATATTGTTAAACCTTTTGTTAAATTCTACGACAGTTTCATTCTCTCTCTTTTTTATTATGCTAATAGCTTTTACGAGGTGTCTTCCTTCTCTCTTATCTCCATACTTTTCCTTAAAGGCATCAATGATCGATTGTAAGGAATCAAATGAATTCTGAGGCTTTTCAGTAAACCACTCATGAGCATCGCCCCCCAAGGTTAAAATAAAAAGAGTCATTCTAACATCCTCATGATCGAAATCAGCAGACCTTGCGTACTTAGCCATCCATATACTAAAATCTCTCAGATGCGAATTAGCACTAATCGCATTGTCTCCCTGAAAGCTAGGCAACTTATCTATCCCAAGTGATGGAAGATCATTGGGATACCCTGGAACGTTAGAAAAATCGCAAAGGACATACATATCCATGATGTCGTGCCCAACTGGACTAGTAAAAAGCAAATGGATATCAGAGAGGGCTTCTTGTCCGAGGTTAACAAGAAGTGTACGAGAAGAGAGCCTGTGTAATCATACCCTAAGAGCCCTTTCAGGATCAGGAGCAGGATTGCACAAACTACTTGGATGTCTCCTAGTATACACTCTTGCAGATGATATATGAAGTGGAGCCGCCACCCAGACAGGAAGTGAAACACGGAAAAGCTCGAAAGGAAAAGACCAAGGATAGAAAAAACTCTATCCCCGGCAACGGCGCCAAAAAATGTTGTCGCACAGATTGTCACGACAATGCTCAGACCGAGGGCTGTCACCCTGATCCCCAATCTCTCCGTTTAAGCCTGTCACCCGTGGCTAAGGCGAGTAGACCCTATGGGGCAATGGATGACCAACTGTGGACCTGTTGGATTGGGAGACACAAGGGGAAACAAGCACTTAACTGATTTTATAAGTTAATAGACCAGTGCCTTGTGAAATAAATGATTAAACGATTATTTATCAAATGCTGCAAAAATATGAACTCATTAACAATCATTTACCATCAAATAACTCAAACAAAGATTAGCTTTTACCAAATGCGAAATAATCGATAAATGCTTGATGGCTTAACAATATTCCAGCAATTAAAATTCAAAAGATTAAATGCTTTAAATAACCACGTAATTTTAAATGCTAATCAGTTATTACTTTCATATAGCTAATCTTCAAATGAACATTTAAGCATGTTTAACCACAAAAAAATGATAAATATTAATCCCACATCAAAATTTTAGACTCAGCAGAAAAGATATATCGCAAACATGACAAATCCTTGAGCTAAGACTAAATCTGGCAAAATATTTCCAGGATTTTTTTTTTTCAAAAATAAAACTAAGCTAAGCAAAAACTAAAGACTGAATAAATGAAACTTAAATCTAAAAAAAATCTAAAAGCCAAGAGATTATTTTTTATGCCTTTTGGGATTTTTATATCTTTTTATATTTTTAAAGTTCAAAAAAAAAAAGTCTACAATCTAAATCAAACTAAAATCCAATTTAAATTAAAAGAAAACTTTTTATGGTTTTTTATTATTATTTTTATTTTTATTTTTAGATTGTAAAATTCTAAATTTAAAATCAGAATAAAACTAAAATCGAAATAAAATCTAATTCTAAACTAAAACTAAGATTAATAAAATCTAAATCTAAATAAATATATACAAAATCAGACCTATACGGAATAACTAACACATAAAAAAAAATGTCTAAACTCACAACCTAACAACTAATGGAAATCGATTAAATTTAAAATCTAAAACTAGAAAATTTAATTCTGAAATCTAAAACTAAACTATACCAAAAAAACAAAAATTGCATTAACCCACGTTAAACCATAAAATCCAACCGCATCATATAGAAAATCGAACGTTTTGTTTATCGTGTGCAGGTCGGATGGCAGAAGGAAGGTGTGAGGAGCTGCGACTGAGGGTGAAGAGATGGATACGCAGAAGAGGGTTTGTTGAAAGGATAGCGTGCAGATGCGTATGACAGAGAGGGCGATTGCAGAATGGCGGAGAGATGCTACAATTTGCAGGTGAGCGAATGCTGGAGCTAAGGAGAAGAACTCGACTGAGGCAGCGGATTGAGGAGAAAGCAATAGATTTGCAGTGGAGCTGGAAGATATTTGTAGGGCTGCGTGGATGGGCAAGCGAGGGCAAAAGGAGAAGAGGCAGCATAAGAGAGATATCAGCGAGCGGGTGAGGGAGCTAAGGGAAAACCTAACTGCGTGAGGGCTTAAGGCTCTTTCTTTGCTTTTGCAGGTGGATGGACAACAGCGAGAAAGAGAAAAAACTGTGTGAGGGACAGAGCCAGGAGATACGCAGAGGTAGGGATGTGTACAGCAACTTAGAGCTACAATTCTGCAGGTTTGGAAAACGCTGAGAAAAGTGATGAAATGAAGCTGCATGCAGATGCGTGGAACGCTAAATACACCAATCTTGTGCAGACTGAAGAGAGCAGCAATGCCTGCAGCCTATGAAAAAATTTTAAAATTATTCTGCAGCAGTAAAACCCAAGCGGCAGTGAAAATTAAAAACACAGGTACCAGACCATAATCCGGAAAATTGATTAAACCTTTAAACCCTTCCTGCTTCAGATTGCATAATGGAAACCCTGATTGCCTGATGGAAAACCTTGAAGAACTTTTAAAATCTATACTTGCAACCCGTGATGGCAAAAACAGAACATCAAGAAACAAAACTGAAAACCCTAAAAACCAGTTACAATATTTACAGCTTTATGACTCTACAACAGCCAGATTTGTCAGTAGTCGACAGAAATATTTTCAGAACTTTAGATTTACTATGAGACACTTCAGAAAACTTCTCATGCATTCAAAAGATAAATTAAAATGATAGACCCAAAATTAAAACTGGCTGGGCTCTTCAAGAAAATGCTTTGCGGGAGTTGGCTGGTTTAGCCGAGAACTTCCCCAAACACCCGTTGATCTTCTCAACCTAGATTTCCTGCACAGCTCACTTCAACCATCAATAAAGAGGGAAAGAACAGTACTAAATTCCAAATCCAATGGAGATACCTGCCATTCTTTCCAGAAATTCTACTACTGTTAAAACCCTAGTGAGCAAACAAGATACCGGTGTTCAACATCACTCTTCACCAAGCTATTACTAATGGCTGAAAATAAAATTATGCAGAAAATAAAGCAGCTTACAGCGCTTCAGGACAGTAACACCAGCAAGATTTCAACCCCAAAGTCTTTCTTTATTGCACAAGAAAAAGTTTACAAGAGAGCTTTCTTCAGCACAAGACTCACAGATCGAAAGATCTCAAATGACCCCGAGCACCCTATTTAAAGAAAAAATTCCCAAAGGCTAGTTCAAGTGATCCATGTCAAAATCATCTCGACCGTCGATGAGGATCAAGATATCTTTTAATCTCATCCGTCGAAATTTTAATAAATAAAAAATTAAAATTTTACATTTGTTTTCTCAAAAATTCAACTTATTTTATTATTTTCTTTTATTTTATTTTTTTATATTTTTTATTTTATTATATTTTTTATCTATTTTTTGAATTTTTTAATTTTCTTAATTTTTTTAATTTTTATTTTTGGATCCTCGAACTTAACCTTTGGAAAAATCACCTACGACCTAGGACTTAGGACTTATGAGGGGATTAAAACATTTTCTAACCCTCAAAACACTTTACATCATGACTTTTACAATTTTACATCTCAAGGGGGAAAACCCATTTGACATAAACCCTCATAGACCACCCAATTTTGCGACCAAATATAATCTGGCAGATCAACGCACTAGGACTCCCCTAAGATTTTAATGACAAAATTCATTCCGGCATTGGGGTTAGGCTGAAGGAAAACTCTGCCGATCATGGATCGGTGAAACAAAAAACCTTCCGGAACATAGATTATCACTAAAAAATTAGGTCCACCTAAGCAATTTACATACATAACTCATATATGCTAAGATTATTTACAATTTACACATGCAGACTGGGTTTACAACATAACACGATCAGGTTGATGATGGAAGTCGAATGGCACGGACACATCAATTAAGCACTATCCCTTTTGCGAAAAAAGGGGGTGTACTACTATGGGTAGTTGACACGTAGTGGTCAACAAGACCCTAATGAGACTAATATCTTGATTGAGTTACTGTTGTGATTTAGGGTTTGTAACAAGAACCCGAGCAAGAAGTTGGGGTTCAAAAGTATGTGTCTCTTGTTGATTATGAACCTAACTAAATTTAGGTATTTGATATATAATGTTTAATGCTTCCATGATTCTGATATAGTTAAATTCATGCTTCTATATATGTATTTGGTTGTAATTTCTATTTGAGTTGTGAAAGTACATAATCTTCAAGATGTTGAAGATATTCATAAGTAAAGTTGATTTTATTGATAAGCATGATGAAGGAAGATATATGAATGACTCTAATAAGAAAGATTAAAGCCATGAAAGATTCTCCGATGTCATAGAAAGAAGTTGATCTCCTTAAGTTAAGAGGGAGCCTAGATAGAAGAAATCTCCCAAGTTGAGAGGGAGGGCATATTATAGTCATGATGGATCCTTTGAAGAAGAAATTGGAGAATGCATATTAGGTTGTTGCTGAAAGAAGGAAACCAGGATCCAATTATGGAATACGTCGTTGCGTGTGAAATAGGAAAGGAAACTGTATGGTTGAGGAAACTTCTATCAAGATTCGTTTGGGAAATCTCTAAGTCCTACTGTAATAAATTGTGAAGCAACATCAGAATCAAGACCCCAAAGGTTTGTGTTTACTTATGTATTTGAAAGTCTATCACTGATTGGGGTTGTGATTGTTCAAATAAAATCTCTCGATATTTTTGGAAGCATTCTTGAAGTTACCGATTTGTTTCACCAGGAGAGATTTGATGTGTTGAGGCATTGTGTGTAATACATAATGCCTGGGACGACATATGGCCAACCTATGTGTTGATGTCTAGTTCCCAAAGTAGAGAGGGTGGCATTGTTCATAGTGCTTTGACCTTGGATTATGCACCTAGTTCCCTGGGTTGATGGTTAGCAAGTAAGCCTGATGGTACCTGGAGTAGATGAAAGCCTTAGTCCATCTTAGTCCCCCTTGGATAGATTGTCCTAGTCGGGAATCTAGTCTGTACTTTGTGGAACCGTGTGTGCCTAAACTCTTCATGGTTCATGTGTTTTGAGATCTTCCATGTACTTGTATATATATGTGTAATTATGAATACCTCCTTAGTTAAGAGGGAGTGTTGAAGAATGTAACTAGTTTCGATCTTCATAATTGTATTTAAGTCATAATGAAATGTATTTATCAAAAAAAAAGAAAAATATTTTTTTTATTATTATCATAATGACTTATTAAAGCATGGGTTTCATGTTTGGATCATCAAGTTATAGGTCAAAGTCCCCATTGAGGACTTTTAGGTTTTATATTGAGTCATTAGAGTCATTATCCTTTTTATGAGACCCTTCTTGGGCTTTTGAACCATGTAGAATGAATTTTTATTGAGTCAAATAAGTCATTTGTCACCATCACACCAAGTTGGCCCTTCCCTGATCAAGTCGGCCTAAATTAGGGTTATTTGACCCACAGAAGAAGCTATAGATAAAAAGCAGTTCAATTCCTTTGAAGAAAAAATATACAAGTTTGATATACAAGCAGAAGAAGCTAAAAGAGTGTGAAGTTCCAAGAGGAGGAGGAGAATTGCAGGAAAAGGACAAAGTCGAAGTTTTGGGCTATCTCTCTCTCATCCGTACAAAGTTACTGGGCTACTACTGGAGTCGAAGATCTGTTGCTGGAGAGGTTGGAGTTCTATTGCTAGAGAAGTCAAAGTTTTTGTTGCTACTACTAGATCGAAATTCTTGTTGTCTCTAGGTCAAAGTTTTGTTGTTGCTTCTAGGTCGAAGTGTTGTTGCTTCAAGATCAAAGTTCTACTGCATCAAGGTTGAAAATCTGTTCTGCATCTAGGTCGAAGTTGTTGCTGGAAGGTTGTCATCTACAGAAGAGGGGAAGGGTTGAATTGGTGATTGGAGGAAGTTTGTGTCTAGGTCAAGGAGTCTTGGATCATCTCGTGAAACTATTGTTAACTGGGTTTTCCCCTAGATATGGGTTTTTCCCTAGCTATACACCTGCATTTGGTGTCCTTAATCTTCATGTTATGGTTTTGGTAATTGCTTGATGAACTAAAATAAAAGAAGAACATAAAAAAGTTAATAAGAACATAAGATTATCAAAAGTAATTATCAACATAAAGAAAAATTTTCTGCCTTTCTGATTTTCCAACAGATTGAAGCTTCTAGATCAAAAGCAGTAAACCCTACATTATATAGATAGTTGATTAGCTCTCTCATGTATCTGGTTAACACCAAACCAGATATTTGCTTTGCAGTTAATACACTCAGTTAGATCATGGTAGAGCCAAAGTAAGTTCACTGGGTGGCTACAAAGCATGTGCTAAGAAATCTTCGAGGAACAGTGGAGTATGGGCAGAGATATACATAGATGGATGGAGTGAAGTTGGAGGGATACATTGATGCTGATTGGGCAGGGAGTACAACTGACAAAAAAACACTTTTGGGTGTTGTTTCAGCTTTGGACCAGGAGCGGTTTCTTGGTTCAGCAGGAAGCAAAAGTCAATTGCTTTGAGTTCTACTGAGGCCAAGTACATGGCTACCAACTTGGCAACTTGTGAGGCAATTTGGCTTTAAAAGCTTCTCGTGGGATTATTTGATCAAGAAATGGAGTAGACTTTAATTCACTATGACAATCAGAGTTGTATCAAGCTCTCAGAGAATCTATTATTTCATGATAAGTCGAAACACATTCAGATCATATACCACTTTATTCAAGATTGTGTGCAAAATGGGGCAATAAAGATGCAGTATTTATGTACATATGAGCAGGTTGCAGACATTCTGACCAAAACTTTGATGAAGGGCAAATTTGTATTCTTCAGAGACAAGATGGGGGTGGTGCAGAACACCTTCCTCGCTAAGAGGGAGTGCTGAAATTGTAGCTTGGAATATGATTCTGCATTGGTCAAGTGCCATGACATGCAATAAATTACCAAAAGGTTCTCTCATAGGAATTATCTAGTTACTTCCTAAATTTGGACCTTAGACATAAAGTCATTAATTTATTTTTTTACTTTATTGGTCAATGTTTTATAAAGTTAAAAAGGTCGTGACCGTAGATCTCAAGTATGGAGATACAATCTCAACCCTCCATCACTTTGGAGATTAGGTCAAGAAATTATAAAGAGGCAAATAGGTTGTTGGAGAGAGAGATTGATTGGCACAACTGACTAGGCATTCAGCTGAAGCAGGAGATGGAATTGGCAGCAAGAGAGGGCAGTGAACAAGTCAAGTCTCAAGGGCAGTGAGTAAGCAAGCAAGCAGGCTGAATTTACATGAGCGTACAAGTCCTCAAGGTCGTACAAGCCGAATTTGTCAGGCTGAATAGTGTGAATTAGCAGGGTCAAACTGGGTCGATTTGACAGGGCTTAACTAGGCCGAATTGATAGGGCCGCACAAGTCAATTTTTCGCTAGGCCGCACAGGCCAATTTTGGTTGGACCATACAGGTCGATTAAGCAAGGTCATACAGGCCGAAAATCATCCAGCCATACAGGCCACATTTCTTTGTGGTCATACAGCGATTTAGCTGGATCAAACAGGATGTGCAGGGTTGCTAAAGTTTTCTGAAGTATACTCTTGCTGTAGTCAATTTTTCTGAGCTGAATAAGAAGCCTGAATTTGGTGGTTTTCCCCACATTGGGGTTTTCAGGGTAAAATTGTGACAGATAATTTTATGTGCTTGGTTTTGTGATTGTTTTATTTTATTTTGGCTGTGCATACTATGTTAGGAACCCAGTGTAGTTCATTTCTTAAAATTCAGATCTGAAGGAATTATTTATTTCTGTTCTAAGTATATTTTATTGGACATTAAAATCTGACCAGGGTTTGAAGGAAAACTAACATGAATGTTTCTCCAATACACCCTTCTCTAACACCAAAACAGCCCACAGGAAATGTGAAAGAGTTCTGAAAATAGAGATATATACCAGCAGTATTAATACGGTACCCCTAGCTTCAATACGGTTTATACCCCAGCACAAGAAATGTCTAACATCTCTGAAAATAGAGATATATATGCCAGCAGTGTTAATATGGCAGCCCTTGCTTCAATATGGTTTATACCCCAGCACAAGACAACATAAATCACCAACACCTTTCCTCCTCCTAGCCTCCAAAATACCAAAAAAAATCCTTGGCCTTCTAAAGGAGATCTTTCCACTTGAACTTCTACTCTGCAAAATGAGACGAGTCTCCTTTTTATAGAGCTCCTCTTTGTTGAGAAACCAAGTGTTGGATAGAATAAAGCTTGATCCTCTCACTTGATAATTACTCGTGAATGTTAGTTGTCTTCTTTTAATTTATGTTCTTATTCATCAAGCAATTATACAAAACTTGAAAGCATAAAGATCACAAAGAACACCAAAAATTAGGCTCCAAGCCAGGGCAAAACCCCACGAGGGGGAAAACCAAACAAACCTTCTCTTATAGAATTAGATCAAAATGAGATATCCAAGCCTCAAGACCAAGACCAAGACTGCCCCAAAGATCCAAGTCAACCCTCCTCCAAGTCTCCTCCAACCAAGTCAAAAGTCAACACTAGTCAAACCTTCTCAAATCTGGTCAAATCGCAGAAATTTCGGACCTGTAATTTTCACAGAGTTGCCCTAGAAACTTCGCACATGTGAGCAGAAACAAGCTAGAGATGCCTAAATTTCTCTCCTCTAACTTCTCTCTCCTTTGACTTCACTCCTTTTCTTCTTGTCTTTGGCACAAAAATCGATGTGTTGATGTGATGAATGAATGAGGCCAAGTTGACTTGTATTTATATATGTCCAGGAGGGTCAAGTAGCTGCCCTTAAGGCTGACTTGTGCAAGGAGGGGGCCGACTTGGTCTTGGGTTGACTTTTTAACTCAAAATAAAAATAAAAAATTATTTTTTACAAACATTCCAAATGGGACTTGACACAAATACATTTCATTTGACTCTTTGTAAATTCTTTTTGACTCAATTGACTCTATAAGCATGAAGAACATACTTTGACCAAAAATAAAATAATAATAATAATGAATATAATCAATGATAAAAATTACATTTTATTACATTATGAAGCCCGGCACTAGTTACATATTTCAACACTCTTCAACTAATTTCCAATAAAATATTACAGAGGCTATAGAGTTATTTAGATTCATCTTTCCTCCAAGGAATAATATTAAAATACCATAGAAAAGTCCAAAAGTTCCATTAAGGGTGAGACATCCCACTTGTAAGTCTTTTGATCTTGTTAACAAATGCTTTCTTTTGGGTGATGGGCTATTCTAGATCCTCCTAAGATGGATGTTCCCTCTAAGTGTAGCTTTTATTCATAAAATACTATTTTATCCTTGGCATGTGTACCATGTGCGGGCTATAAAGGTTGGGTGTTCTCCAAAAGGTGTCTTCTACTACCTTCTAACTTTAAATATGTTCTACATGCCATGTGTCGAATGAAATGCAGGGTTTACTAAACGATTTAGTCTCTTCTTCATAAATTCTCCCTTGGATGAAGAGCGCTCCACCTATATTTGATGGATTGATCTCATAGATGAGCTTCGTGCACCATGTGTCATCATCGCAAGGAAGACGTTCCATCACCATGCCTTATAGAGCACACCAATAGCTCATGTTTGTGCCCGTGAAGATGAATATGCCTTCGGGGAATGTGATAATGGCTAAAAGGCATCCTCAATAAAAATTAAGCATAAAAATATGTATAAGGTCCTCCAAAAGGTGAACCACTACAAATACATCTAAATTTCTTTTCATAATTGTGTCCTTTATGCATAATGAAATCTAGAAGGTAACCCCCACACATGTATACTCTAACTGCGAGCAAAAATTCCTAGATCATTGCAAACACATTAACCAATGCCTTATTTCCTTGTTTTCATGCAAGACTTTCTTCAAAAATGGCATAACGCTCAAATAAAGTCTAGAAAAAAAATTTGAGTTATTGCTTAAGACTGTAAAGTTTTCCATCAAACAATTATGCAAAATATGCCCTTAGTTCTGGTATTTGGCAATGGATGATTGATGTATGGAGGAAGAATTTAGACCATGTTCCTTTGTAGCATTGGCCAACATGCTTAAACACCCGAGCCTATGATAAAGTCCCTGTTACCCACCAAAATGGGTAACCCCATAGGAGAAAACTTTTCTCCTATTCTTAACAATTAGTCGATCAACCATGCAACCAGCAGCCCCTGACAGCGAACATTGGTTGATGATATGCCATTTATCTCTGCAACTTGCATCATCCATTTGCTTCTCACCCATTCGGCATGAGCACCTGGATGAAGGTAGGCTTCCACTCAAAAGGTACTTTGGTCATTTTGCAACCAAGTACTTATGCTTATTTGTTCTTAGGCATTTGGTATGGAGTATGGGGTGATCTGGAAGAAGGATGGGCTTTGACCATGATCATGTTCTCTCACCTTAAATGGGGGGGGGGGTAATCTTCAATCCTAGTCCAATGGGAACCCCCTTAATGGCCCAACGAGTATAGGAGGGGCACCACTTGGGAATCCCTTATTGAGATGGCATAATTCCATCTTCTCTTATATCATAATTAACACCTTCCATCACACATTACAAACCCCATATTCCACCTCCATTCTTCGGGTTCAACATGTCATGAATTATTTGGGATTTGGCACCCATAAGTCCACATACCTAGGTAGGGCATCAAAACTTTGCCCTAGGAGGTTGATGCAACTAAAAGAAACAGAAAGAGCATATCATGGCCACAACAAAACAAAAAGAAAGAAAATCAAAATGCAAAAGATGGTCAGGGACATACAGATTAGCACATGGGCAAAATCCTAGCATGAGCTCTACCTCACTCATATGGCCATCACCTATTTCCTGAGCAAATGTTACTCCATTACATTAAAAGAAGGAACCCTTGCATGTCCCAACCCCGATGAGTGGTGAACTAACTCATCATTAAGCGGTAATACAACTGCTACATCATTCAAAGCAAGCTATAACCCTTGAGCTATGAGTAATAATACAAATAAAATGTAATGTTCCAAATGGAAAGTTAACAACAATATTAAGCAAAATACGCGTGCACCTAGAACAATTCAAACAATAGTTAAACACCCATAAAATTGCACCAAAACTGTGCCAAACTGAGCCATTTTATCATCAAAAGGAGAGTACAATGCATAGAATGTGTGCACCTGGGCTTGCCAAAGCAAGCTAGACAATCCCAGGTGAGAAAAAATGTTGCCCGAATGCAAAGGAAAGACTTCTCCTCAATGTACTGCGGTGGTCCTAAAATTTTTGCAACTGCTGGCTGGAAGAAACCCCTGTTTGAGCCTCCAAAAGTGCTCAAAAAATTCTGCCAAATTAATATTGGGCTCTCCACCACAAACCCAAAAAGGGTTTTGGCAAATTCTACCGGCCACCCGAAACCCAAAATTTCAGCTCACTCTTCCCCACTAGCTACCAAATAATTCTATTGTTTGGGGCGCCAAAACTCCCCCAAAAATTCTGAAAAATTACAAGCCAACTCCTTGACCCTTTGTTGAAAAGTGTAACTAGGCTCGGTCTTCATAATGACATGTAATTGTGACTTTTATAAATGATGTAATAAAAGAAATAAAATTATTTTTGTATGCCTTGCTTCATGGGTTTCATGAGAAAGAGATTTTATTAGTTAGTGGCTCCCATTGAGAACTTTAGGATTTATCATTAAGTCAAAGAGTCAATGTCATGTATGAAGAGCTCTTCTTGAGCATGAGTCAATGTACATGAGTCTATGAAAATGTCTAGAAGCCCTCCAACCACAAGCACTAGTCCTCCTCTTGAAGTCTACCTCAAAATAGAGAAAAAAACCTCATGTCGGCTCACACACCTATTCGAATATGCATGGGTCGGCTTATTTTATGGGACCAACCACTATAAATAGGTGGGTATGATCTTCGCATAAGCACAGTTCAAAATTCGGATATCTCTCTGAAGTTTTGGTGAACAGTGGCAGTTAACAAGTTTGAATCTCCACAGGAAGACAAGTTCGGATGTCTCTAAAATTCAGGTGTACAGTTGCAATGAAGAATTCAGATGTCACTATAGTCAAGATCCCTCTGAAATTCAGGTAACCAAAAGCACAATGACAAGTTCAGATATCAAATAATTGACTACAGTGATGCATTCAGATCTTGGTACAATTCGGTGTCATGTCAGTTAGACAACAGTTCGAATAAGGATATATTAAGCACAAGATGGTGGCATAACAAAGACCATTGCTCATTACTATGAAGGAGACGCATATCACAGTGATTCTGTGGGCTCTCAGTATAAGTTTCGATGCTATCTTAAGAAGAAGGATATCAGTGCTATGTTAAGAGAAATCGCTGAGTGACATCATAGAAGTAAGGTCTAAATAATATAACAGCAAGAAGATCTTGATGCTACCGTGAAGGTCGAAATCGAAGAAGAATCAAGAAGGGGGTTGACCGTCTAGAGGATATGTGTCTTGGTCTTGGAGTGGCAAATAGATCAAGGGTCTTGGTCTTGGTATTTGTCAATTGGAATCTCTATAAGAAGAATTTATGCGAGTTTTCTTCTCAAAGAGTGAGAGGTTTTGGCCCTGGCTCATAGCCTACATGTTGTGTCTCTTGACTATTTATGTTCATGCATTGATTATTGTTTGATGAAGAAAAACACTAATAATCTAACAAGAAGATCCTTATCTAATGAAGTAAAAAGCATTCATGAGCAGTAATTAATAGAAGAGAAATCATGTAATGCTAATGCCCTAGATTTCTCGACACCCTTGACCGACAAAACCTAGAAATATCTTGGGCTAATTCCGACCTCCCAGAATTACTCAAAATTGGTGCTACACCTCCTTGGCAAAAATTGTGTCCCCAGTAGCTCTATCTGCTACAAACTCTCCTTATTTCTCCTCAATCTGCAATAAGAATGATATAGGAAATTTTCCCAGATGTAGGGAAGAGGTTTCACATCAAATTCCGACACAAGATAGCTAAACCCAGCTCAACAAAAACATTATCCAGTGACCCCCTGTGCAGGCCCTAGGAAGATAAATTCGTTCCCCTCAATAGCAATCACCTCCAAGTCCAAAACTTTCCATAAAGGCTAGACTCCCCCTCAAGCAACTCCACTAATTTTCTCCCCGCAAAACACCCTCGGAAACTAGCTAAAATGATTGGTATGATTTCTCTATTGTGTCATCCCTGGAGTACGAATTGGCTGAAGGAATCTGCTGAAATGGGCTACAATACTCCACAACCCTCTCCCCAAAGTAGCAATAGCTTGCCTCCCTTGGGTGGCACTCGAAGTCCACTCAAAGAAGGGTGAGTTCTCCCATTGGAGAACTTTGTGCTAAGCAGCACTTGTGACCCAACTAAACAGATTGAGCAACAATGGAAATAGATGAGTGAACAAAAGACCCCAATAGCTTCTATGCTCCTTCTATTTATAATTTTTTCTTCCTCCTCATGTGGGTCCCTCCATCCAATATTTCGACCTCCTTCCCTTAGCAATTCGATTTTCTCTCCAAGTAGTGCATATTTCTTTAGGTGTGGCCCCCACATTCCACTAGCAAAATAATTTTCTATTTCTCCTAAGTCCCATACGCCAAAAATGTCTCAAATGCTCAAGTTACAAAATTGTGTTATGCTTAGCACCTCCCCAAGAAACTCCATTAACTCCCTCAAATGAAAAATCAAAATTGGGGACATTACAGTCCTCCCCACCAAAAATTGCTTGCCCTCAAGCAATGCCTGAACAAGCGCCCTCTCTGACAGTGGATCCCCACTGTCACTGCAAACTTCACCAGGGTCCCAAATGTGCCATTGGATCGTCCCTGAACTCTTTACTGTCCTATAGTGAAGGAGTCCCTCGATACCAGGACCCCAAGCCAACCTAATCAACGTGAAGCACCCCTTGCTCCACTCACCATCCTGCCAAATATAGGCGTTAGAAGCCCTTTGTCTACCACCAATAAGTAGAGCATCTCAACGATGTAAAACTCTGTCCAAATCCTCATGAAGCTACCCTACCAAGTAGTCCATCTCATGCACTCTGATTGTGGGCCCCTGAAGATACAACCCACTCCCTATGTGAATGAAGTCTCCCCTGCATGAGCTCCTCCTGAAATCCTAATGCTAGTCAACCTGTCGTGCTGATGAAGTCCCCCACACCATCAACAAGTCACTAAAGCCCAATGGAAGATCTGAGTGACCTCCCCCTTTAGCAGTCATCTCATTCCTAAAGGTCGTTGACCTACCAAGTACTATGACGCCAGGGTCCCATGCTACTGTTAGAAAGGTGCCACCATGTTGTCGTTGCACCACTCTGGCTCTAACCGACTGCACATTGTGCGTGCATTGTATCTTCCTCTCTTGGAACTCGATGGTTAAATATTGATAGAGGCGAGATACATCCTGCCTAGACATCTCCATGACGCCAAAGCCTACCCATCCAAATCTAACTCCGAACCTATGTAGCAACAGAGAATGTCTACCTCCCCATAGGATGAAACCCTCTGTGAACCCCCATGTATCGGCCCAAGAGCGAACTATATCACTCTCTGCCATGACTTCTCTCATCATGAGACAAAGTGATTATCGATCAACTGAATCCCTGCATCCCATAACCAAACCTGTTGCAGCATAGCTCTGACAACTAATGGAATCCCTCTGGGCCTCATCTCTAGTCCCTGCATGCCATCAATATATAGGCTCCATACATCGTGAACTAATCTGAGGCATGCTAAATTTCCCTATGCCTGCCACTGTGTAGTACTGATGAGCGCTGGAAACCACATGTGCCAAATAGCTAACCCCTTAATGTAGCCAATAGATGGCTATCCAATACTCCCAATCGACTCAACATATGCAGATCCATCCCGCTCCTGCCAACCATCGCCACTAGGTTGGCCACTCGCCCTCTAGATAATGTGTCGATACAATGTCGGGAATCCAGATACATACTGGAAAATTGTCTCAGCCGTACACAGTATCCTCTGCTCATGCATGGTCCAAACATGCCTTGTGGAAAGAGTGACACATGTCTCCCTGTGACCAGCTCCCCAAGCATAGGATCATTGATGAACGATATGCCATCCTGTTAAAATTGGAAACTAGGGCAAAACTCCTTGTGGGTCATCTTATTTATGGCAGTTGATATTTTTCCTAGATTTCTCTTGTCAAGAGGTGTAGGATTGTTCTAAAGATCATCTGATTCCGACAAGTATTTATGGAGATATGAATTTATTTGTATTTACTTGACAAATTGTCAAGGTCGGCCAACAGCGAAATGTGTGGGACACATGCCCAACAAATCATATAAGTACAGGTGAGGTTGATTCATTATCAACTCATCTCATCTCACTCATTCTTTTCTTTCTCTCCTTAGCTTTGGGTTACACAAGTAGCAGCTCACACGTGGGAAGAAGGAAGACACAGTAGGGCAAGGAAGACGCAGAAAGGACACAGAAGCTGCAAGTCATCTCTTTGACCAGTGTTGACCAAGCGTTGACCATTCAAGAGTGTGGTTTTGGTGTGGCTGCCTCTCCTAGGCAAGCCGCAGATTTTGGCACGCAAACTGAGGCAATCTGACCTCTGGTTTGACCAACGTTGACTGCCCTAGTTTGGGGCAGCAGGTTGACTTCAGTCAACAGTAGTTTGACTGTGTTTTTGAGGTTGTTTATGGGCTGCTTCTTCAAGCTATTCGAGGACTAAATGACCGAGAAATTAACCAAGCATATTGGAGGTCAATTTCATCTCGTTTGACTAAGTTTGACTTTGCTGATATAAAATTACAGCATTCTGATTTTGTACTATTTCTCTCTGCTGAACTATTGAAAATAAAAGAAGATTTGATCAAAGGGTTTCCCCGCATTGGGGTTTGTCCCTGGCTAGCCGCCACACCTTGTGTCTCTTTTCTTGGCTTGTTTTCTGTCGATCGTTTTATGTTCTATCTACACTTTACTTAATGTATATATGATTGCTAATCAGTGGCTAATAAAAAAGAAAACAAGTAAACTGCTCTAAGCATAGAACATAACATAATTTAACATGGTACCAAAGCTAAGGTGAAGACAAAGCCCAAGCAAGAGCAAGAGCGAGAGCAATCACCAAAGGTTGGCAAAGCTATCCTAAAAACTTCATGGGGTCCTCAACACTCTTCCCCGCCGAATACAAGCCCCGTGAGAAGTCTGACTATCACGGATGGAAGATGTCTCTCGATCTGACTTTAGAAGATCATGAAGTGTTGGACCATGTGAGAGGCAATATTGTTGCGCCTCCATCAAATGCATCCGTTGCTGCCAGAAGCAAGTGGACCAAGGGAGAAGTCAAAGCAAAGAAAATCATCCGGGACTCTATCGACAAGCGCCTGGTGGCCTATGTTTCCGCACTGACCACCTCCAAGGAAATCTACAATAGACTGATGAGTTTATCTAAAGTTAATGATGCAAATCAAGTTTTGTTCCTTAGAAATAAGCTGAAGGAAATTAAGAAGGGCAAAGATGAGAGTATGCAAGCATATTTCTTAAGGATCACCAAGATCAAGAATGATCTCCTATCTATTGGGGAAGTAGTTCCTGACAGGGAAATAACTATCACAACGCTTGGAGGACTGCCACCTGAATGGTATATATTCAGGACTACTCTTCTCAACAATAATGTCATCCGAGGATTTGAGGAATTGATGGCTAGATGTATTCAAGAAGAAACAAGGATGGAAGAACAAGAAACGCCCGCACTTAAAGGCAATCCCTCTGCCTTTTCTTCTCATGCTACAAGAAGAAACAATTCTGGGGCTAAATCCAAAGAAAAGGTTGGACCGAAGGGTAGAAGAAAAGGACGATGTTACAATTGCAACAAATGGGCCACTATGCGAGGGAGTGCCCTGATAAAAGGGACTCACACCATGACGATGACCAAAATCACTCTCAAGGCAATCAAAGGAATGGCAGGTCCAATGGCAGAGGTAAAAGAAATGCCGGAAATCAAGGAAGAGGACAACCCTTCAAGAAGGCAAGAAACTCCAGGTATGAATCTAACGTTGCTAACAATAAGCAAGATGAATATTGTCTACCAGCGGCCCTCTCTAGTACTACTCCCCTGCACTCGCTAGGAAATTGGCTTATTGATAGTGGTGCTTCAAGGCACTTCACTGGTTACAAAGAAGCTCTCTCTAATCTAATAGAGAAGGAGACCAACCTGGAAATTGTTCTTGGGGACAACACAAAATATCTCGTGAAAGGCATAGGGAATGTCACTCTTCAATTGAATCAGGGTAATACAATTCATTTGCAAGAAGTCCTATATGTACCTATTCTCAAAAAGAACATGGTGCCCGTTTCGGCAATGGAAGACAAAGGCTACAAGGTGACCTTCATCGATGGCAAGGTACGTGTATGGAAAAAGAATTTTGGGTTTCGAGTCTATTCATTATATCAGGTCGGAGGAAGTCTGCTGGGTATCATGTCTTGTGACACATCACTTCAGTCTGAACTATGGCATCGAAGGTTTGCTCACCTTCATTATAAAGCTCTACCCAATGCAAGACAAATGGTGATAGGGATACCCAAGTTCCAAGTAGAGCGAGAAGGTGCATGTCCTGGATGTGCCGAAAGGAAGCTCAAAAGGGGACCATTCCCCTCAAGCCAAAGCAAGACCTCTGATATATTGCAGTTGGTTCACTCAGACATATTTGGTATGATGCCTGTGAACTCCTTGCGAGGATATTTATATTACCTCACTTTTACAGATGATTATTCTCGCAAGACTTGGATATACTTCTTGAAAAAGAAGGATGAAGTGTTCACTTGGTTTCGTCACTTCAAAGCCTTGATCGAGAATCAAACCGAAAAGAAGATCAAGATCTTAAGGACTGAGTATGAATCCAATGAGTTCCATGACTTTTACAAAGAGGTTGGCATTAAGAGGGAGACTACAACACCATATACTCCTGAGCAGAATGGTGTGGCGGAGAGGAAGAATCGTACGATTGTGGAAGTTGTTCGTGCTATGCTCCATGATCAAAGACTTCCGAAGTTTCTATGGGCCGAAGCTGCAAATACTGTCGTATATGTGCAAAATCGATGCTCTCATCAAGCATTGGGTTCCAAGACTCCCGAAGAGATGTTCACTGGTAAGAAACCTGACGTATCTCATTTTAGAATTTTTGGAAGTCCTGTATATTTTCATGTGCCGAAGGAGAAAAGGAATAAATTGGGTGCATCTGGAAAGAAAAGAATCTTCATGGGCTATAGCGAAAATACTAAGGGCTATAGAATCTATGTGGCTGATCAAAAGGAAATCGAGATTAGCCATGATGTCACCTTTGACGAAGATATGTCTCTTAGCAAAGTTGACAATCTTCCTACTCAAAGAGGATCTAAAGAAGCTGACACTAGGGAACCGAAGGAAAAGGAAGATGAGAAAATGCCCGATGTGGAAGAACCTATGGATCCTATTGATCCCCCTCCGCAAGAGCCTTCCTCTTCTAGGAAAAAGCCTTCATGGCTTAGGGGGACACTTGATGATGCTAAAGGACACACTGCACCCAGAGGGACTTTCCGGGAAAGTAAGAAGTCAACCAGGTATCAGGGATACTTGACCATCATGAGCATGATCATCCAAAATGAGCCTTCATCATTTGCAGAAGCTGTCAAGCATCAAGTATGGAAGGATGCTATGACTAGGGAATATAAGTCCATCACGAAAAACAATGTCTAGAATGTGGTCCCCACACCCCAGGACAAAGCAGTTGTCACTTCGAAATGGCTTTTACAAGATAAAGCATGCAGTTGATGAAAGCGCTGAAAAGTATAAGGCTCGTTTTGTCACACGTGGCTTCTCTTAGAAGGAAGGTATAGACTATGACGAGATATTTGCACATGTTGCCCGATATACCACCATCCACTCAACGATAGCCCTTGTTGCTTCGCAAGGATGGAACCTACATCAGATAGATGTCAAGACCACGTTCTTGTGTGGTTCGATCAAAGAGGAAGTCTATGTGGAACAACCCAAAGGATTTGAGATTCATGATCGGGAATCTCACGTGTGCAAGTTGAAGAAAGCCCTCTATGGGCTGAAGCAGGCACCCCGAGCGTGGTATGAGAGGATCGATAGCTACCTGATGAAGCTGGGATTCACTAGGAGTGAAGCCGACCCTAACCTTTACTTTAAGGTTGAAGATGACAAACCTCTCATACTGGTGTTGTACATTGACGACCTCTTTCTAACAAGTGCAGACCCTCGCATTCACAAATGTAAGAGGGAGTTGGCTTCTGAGTTTGAGATGAAGGACCTAGGACTGATGCACTATTTCCTAGGACTGGAAGTCTGGCAGAAACTAGGGGATATTTTCCTATCTCGAGTGTGGTGAATATATTGGAAAGGTTCAGTATGGTGGACTGCAAGCCCGTGACTACCCTGAATGGAGCTTGACTTCAAGAAGTTAAGCGGTAGTGTTGACGGCCCTGTTTTACGAAATGCTACCGAGTATCGTCAACTCATCAGAGCATTGATGTTCTTGGTGAACTCCCGTCCGGATATATGCTTTGCAGTCAACACGTTGAGTCAACGTACAACAAAGATGTAGCATGTGAGATGGAGGATTGATCGTATGCACTTGTCTCTTCTTTATTGGCATGTACCTGATATGAACCATATGGGACCTGATTTTCCTCAACCTTGTGTGGCCGAATGTATAGCTGGGCATCTCACTGTACGTGTAAGGTGCTATTTTTACATCAGCTGTGACAACACACCGGTTCCAGGTTCCATATTTTACTCACTGTGTTGTATTTCTGCTAAATTTGATAATTACTGTTAAATTGTTCCTGAGTAGATAGCAGTGCTGGAATAGATTCATTCATATATAAGTCACTTTAAGCATTTTCTGGCGTTGGGATTAACACCTACAGCAGTGTCTAATTGTTTGGCAAAAAGACATCACTGAAAATTTTAAATGTAAACCCAGAAGACAATGGCTTCATTATCAGGAAATTCTAAATAAATTGAACTGATTAAACAAGGCAGAAATTAATGCCTTGAAATACCATGCACCCAGGCAAGACAACAGACCTTTCTCAAAAGGGGTCTATGCCATCCTTCAGAAAAGGGAAATAAGAGATGTGCAGAAGGGGCAGGAAATAGGACACGAGATTTTTTGTTCTTGGGACAGATTTGAAGGACATGAAGGTCACATGGAAAATTCTTTTCAAACTTGATGAACTAGATACACTTATTTCCAAAGTGAGCCAGTTAGAAGGGAGAAAACTAATTTGGGTTCTAAAAACAGCAATGTTTGCTCTGATTCAACATAAGTTCTTGGAGGAATCTTGTTAAGGGGTCAAACATTCAAATGGATCATGTCTCAATAACATTGTGAGGTTGATCGGACCCATACCTCCTTATAACGATGATGTTATGATGAGAATTTGCAAGTTGATAGTAGAGACTTTTCAGGATTTGGACAACAATGCGGGTCCTACATTTAGGAAGAAGCTTGAGATTTTAGAAGTTATCGCTGTAAATAGGACTTATGAAGTCATGTTTGATCTAGAGTGTGATGGTTTGATCTTGCAAATGTTCCAATACTTCTTCAACATTAAGAAACATCATCTTGACAGAGTCATAGCACACATGCAATCCATCTTGTCCTCATGTATGAGGCCATGATGCCATCTGTCGAGAGTTGCAATCTCAATTGTTGTCTATATGGAGGAGAAAGCAGTTGGTCTCACCTGTTGCTTATGATCTAGTTGAGAGGTTGGTTGAGCAGAACATTGGGTTGTTTAGGAGATAGTTGACCAGGGAGAAGCAGCTCAGGTTTGGGGGCTCATGCAGCGAGAATGAGATAAGGAGGAAGGGACTTTGCTTCATCTGCAAAGGGCCTTGAGGACCTGACCACTCATGCTTGAGTGACACTAAGGAGATAACAGTGTTAGAGCAAGGAGATATTCTTTGTTTGTTAGGATGAGGACTCTTCATTGAACGAGTCCATGGGTTCATACGATGATACCTTAGAGGAGCACGAGCAGACATATGGAGTTGATGACATTAGCCCAAATATACATCCATGTGTGGTAAAGGAGTACGAGGAGCAGTTGATTGTTCCCATGTGAGAAAGAGATCAAGGAGCAGATGAGCGGTGTTGACCATTATGTGTCAACGACCCAGAGAAGTACACCCCCTCTTTTCGCAAAAGGAATAGCGCCTGATCGATGTATCCGTGTCAACCAACTACCATCATCAGCCTGAGGATCATGTTATAATGTAAACGCATTTTGCATTTATATGATGTAAATTATCTCAGCAGATCCGTGTCGTGTGTGTAATTGCCTAGGTAAACCTACTTTTCCGGTGACGATCTACAATACGGGAGGTTTTTTGTCTCACCAATCCATTCTCGGATGGTCGGCAAAGTTTTCCTTCAGTCTTACCCCAAAGCTAGAATGTACTTTGTCACTGAGATCTTAGGCGAGTCCTAGTGTTCTAGATCAAGTCTGCATAAAAGTGATTTGGGAATAATCCTAACTATTTGGTTAGATTATTTTATTACAAATTGTTTGGTCTGCTGAATTATATTTCTGTCGCAGAAATGGGTAGTCTGTGAGAGTCTATCACAAATGGGTTTTCCCCTTGAGGTGTAAAAAAATTGAAAATTATGATGTAAATGTTTTGAGGGTTGGAAAAATAATTTATCCCCTCATAGGTTAATTAATTAAATTTTCTAGCCAAAAATTAATTAAAATCCTCAGCCAAAAATTTTAATTAATTCTAGGTCCTAGGAAAATTTAAATTCTTCAAAGGCAAAATTTGTCAGTCCTTATAAATCAAAGTTTAAAAGGTCCCGAGGCTTAGGTAAATTAATTATTTTGCTAAATTTTAAGCCTTTGGTCCCTGGGGGTTAAGTCAAATTCAAACTTTTTAGGAGATTAACTCAAAACATTCATTTTTGAGTTAATTAAAATGCATTTTATTGAAAATTTTGAATTTCCTCAAGAATTTAAAATTTCGACAGATGAGATTAAAAGAAATTTTGATCCTCATCAACAGTCGAGATTGCTTTGACGAGGATCACTTGAACTGGCTGTTGAAAGATTTATCTTTAAATAAGAAGTCATTTGTCAATCGAATCATTTGACCTTCGAGTCGTGTGCTAAGCGAAAAGCTCTCGTGTAAATTTTTATCCGAATAATAAAGAAAGATTTTGGGGTTAATCTTCGTCGGTGTTACTCTTCATGGAAATACTGTAAAATGTGTTGTTTTTCATGTGTAATTTTTTTTAGCCATTGATAATAGCTTTTGAAGAGTAATTTGAGTATAGGTATCTTGCTCAATCGTTGGAGTTTAAATGATAATTTAAATTTTGAATGTAATAGCAGGTATCTCTATTTATCTGAATTTTATTATCATTTTCTCACTCTATTTTGATGGTTGGATTGAGTTTTGCAGGAAAATCTTGATTTTTAAATCATCAAGCATTCAGTGAACTTATTAGTTGAACCAGTCAACTCCCGACTTGTGTTTTCTGAAGAGCCCATCTTAATTTGATCACGGGCGTATCATTAGAATTTTAGTGGTGATACATGAAGGGTTTTCAGCTAAGCACCTCCTTTAAAATTTAAAAATTTTATTTTTTATGTGCGAAATTGATAAATCTGCCGGTTGAGAGCCTTAGATTATCAAATCTAGAAGCGAAGCTGGACCCAAACTTCTGAGATCTGATAGATTTATCATTCATGTGCATAGATATATAAAGTTTTTGGGTTTTTTGACTTGGGTTTCTGGGGTTTCATTTTTTTTTTTGTATATCTGGGTTCTGAGTGTTTTTTATTTCAGGAACAGGTTGCAAATCTAAAGGTGAAGTTTGATTTGAAGCCAAATCTAGACCCTGGAGGGTAAGATCTGGCTTCAAAACCAGCTTTTGCAGGGTCATTATTTTTTTAGGTCCAAGGGTTTTAAATTTTTTAAATCTGGAGACGATTTTACAGGGGTTTCATTAATAAATCTGAAGCAGAACATACCATCTTAATCAGAAATTTTTGGATTTTATTAAGCCACCATTTTCCATTTTGTCTGCTATCTGGGGTTTTTGTTTTGCAATTTTGCTGCAAAAATTTCGAAATTTTTTAAGGAAAGTCTCTTATTTCCTTTGTCTCTTCGAAAATTTTCCATTCTCCTTGCTGCTCTTCAGGTTCGATCCTTTGTTGCCCGCTGCTTACATTCATTCCTCAAACCGATGTCCACTGCTACAGCTCCACGTCCCTCAAGCGCTGCCCACATCGCTGAGTCAACTTGTTGCTCCCTTTCTCATTGTATCTTCTACCTTTGACCTGCACGCTGCCCCATTAACCCTCTTCCTTCACTAATTCAATATTGCATTGCATCTTGCATTAGTTAAGTCTTCCATTCATTCTTTATCAATCATTGGAATCGTGGACTAAATCTATAGTTGCAAGTTTGTTGCATTTGGAATAACATCTTTTCTCTTCCTTGCAATTTTCTTAAAATTTACTGCTCATATCTCTAATTGTCTTGATCATTTTCTAATATTTCCTTGCAAGATCTCATCAAGTATTATTGCTCATATTCTAGTTGCTTATAATCCTTTTGATTCATTATACTAACATCATTCTTGCAACAACTTGTCTAGTAACTTGAAGCTTTTCATATTTGTGCAACTGATATCATATATTTTGAGCATTGTTCATTAGGCACTAGTCTATATTTGTTGATCTCGCTGTTGCCTCATTGTTCTTAATTGCTTCATCTTGTTAAGTTATATTTTGCCCAAAACTTGCTAGTTCATTATGATTCAAGTCTAGAAAGGTAGTGATCTTCCCCTTTGATCTCCTATGACTTGTTGCTTCAACAAGGTTTCCCCTTTCATCTATCTTTAGGGACGACCCCCCTTAGCTTGTCTAGGAGAAAGCTAGAACGGAGTGAGTAGGGATTAGGATGACAGCCCCTGCTCTGAGTGTTGCACCTTAGGTGTACACTTTGGGCAACAACATTTTTTGACGTTGTTGTCGGGGATAGAGATTTTTTGTCCTTGATTTCCTCGAAATTGTTTTAATCATCTCATCTTTTCCACCATTCATTAACCCATTAAGCGGCACAACATTTTTTGACGCCGTTGTCGGGGACCAATTTTGGGCCTTGGCTCTACGACATTCATCTTTCATTTTTCTATCATTCATTTTGGAAGGCAATGCCAACATTTTTTGGCATCGTTGTCGGGGATAGAGTTTTTTTATCCTTGGTTTCCTCATGAAATTTTTCTAATCATCTAATCTTTCATCATTTCTTATCCCATCAACACAACATTTCCTAGCGTCATTTGATCTTTTCATTGTTTTATCTTTTGTCATCTCATTAATCGTTTCATCTGCACTTTTAGCACCTGGACATTTCGGTTCGTTCTTGTTTGGGTCGCGACTCCACTATTCATCCATTATTTCTCAGACAAGCAGTCCCTTATATCCACCTTTTTTTGCCTTTTAGATCCTAAAGCTAGATTCGTGTTCAAGTGGCGACTCCACTTCTTTCATTTCTTACAAGAATTTCTACTAGAAGCTCGCTTCTTGTGGATCTCTTGATTTTCTTGAGCAGTGGTCTCTCTCTAGCATCCATTTGATCCAAGTCATCACAGATGACTTGTTTAGCCTGTGTCATCTTACTAATTTTCTCCATGATATGCCGAAAGAGGCCATTCATAAATTGCCTTTGTTTTCGAATGGTATTTCAGCCGCTGCTAGAAAGCGTCTATCCAAGGTTACTCATACAATAATCAGATATTGTAGTTCTTCGCAATATAAACATGAAAATGTCAAGATGCGTCTATTTGCCTTTTCTTTAGAGGGTGATGCTTTGAATTGGTTTCTTAATTGTCCTATAGATTCTTTCGCTTCTTTACAAGACATCATCAATGCTTTTGAAGATAGATATGGAGATCAAGGTGGTTCGCCTTATGCCCCTAATACTATGCAACAGGATGAAAGTGATCTCGTAAAGGATCCAACTATCAATGAAATACTTCAAAACAATTCTCCATATCAAAATGCGTCATATTGCAAGCATTGGAATGTTCTCATGATGAATCCACTTGTACCATTGCAAGACGAATCCATGATAGTGGAAAAGTAGGAACAAGTTGTCAAATCAGTGTCGACAATGAAAGGGAAAATGATAAGCATCTTATAGAAGAACTAAAGCAATTGGTTAAAGACATACAATTCAGTCAAACGCAACTGGTAAAAAATATAGAGCTTAGTCAAGAAAAATTGATAGCTAATTACGCCCACGATATGAGAACTTTGTACAGTCAACTGGAAAAACATGATGAGGAGATGGAAATCATGAAAATTAAACACTCCGATCACGTGGCCACCGTAGTAGAAAAGTGTGCTCAAAATATGAAGGCTATGAGGACCGACATGCAGAGTCATCATGAGAAAGAAATGAGTACTATCCAAGTAAATCACAACACAATGATGGAGGCCATGGAAGTAGGTCATGACAAAGAAAGGACTTCCATGCAAAACTATTTACTTGTCATGAGAGAAAAACATGCTAAGGAAATGGAAACCATGAAAGTTAATCATGACAGAGAAATGAGCTCTATGCAAAATTGCTTGATGACCATAAAGGAAGATAATGAAAAATTAATAAAAGATATGGAAGCTGGTCAGATATGTCTTCAAAATAAGTTGTTGACCATGGAGGAAAACCATGCCAAGGAAATTAGTGCTATGAAGGTTGAACACTCTAACCAGATAGACGCCATAACAATACAGGTACAGAAATTTCAGCATCAGTCAGAGGATGAAAGAAACAAAGAAATGTCAAGAGATCATAAGCCTCCTTGTCTACTGCAGTAAGCTCCATCTTATTATGAGGAGATCATTTGTTCCATTGAAAAGTAGCTAATTGAAGGTGACCTAGATAAAATGGAAATTAATAACAATTAGGTTGATGCTCACATGGTTAATCCACCAATCATAAAAGATCAAGTTATAACTCATGACACCTGTGAGACTGATACATCATTCTTGACAAAGCAGATATAGAATGAAAAAGGACATGTCATGCATATCTTACATACTTCATCTAAGAGTTTTGAAGCAAAATGTTCCACATCATCAGTGATACAACCTGCCACAAAGAAAAAGCGCAAGAGAAAGAGAATGAGAAAGCAGTTTGATGAATCTAATGACCGCGTTGATTTTCGAATAGGAAAAAGTCTTACCATGTGTAGGATTGGACATGGCACATGTGAGAAACAACCAACAAATTTACCTGAAAGCAGGCAAATGCTCAATATGCACTATATTGAACACATCTAATGCCATGGGGCATCTTTGTATTGTATTTCTAACCCTACACCCTTTATTTCAGTATTTTATTTTGTAGGTAGATGTTTTTCAAGTTATTAGGATAGTAAATAAATGAAGAGCTTATACATTTCTTGTGCTTAACGTTATATGATGATTTTTGGATGGACACTAATGTTATATTGTGTGTTGCATGGATGCAGATTTTGGATTCTCACATCCCTCCGGTGCAACAACATGTCCCCAAATAGAGCCAAATGCTGACCATTACGTGTCAATAACCCATAGCAGTACACTTTTTCGCAAAAGGGATAACACCTGATCGATGTGTTCGTGTCGTCCAGCTATCATCATTAGCCTGAGGATCATGTTATAATGTAAACGCATTCTGCATGTATATGATGTAAATTATCTCAGCAGATGTGTCGTGTATGTAATTGCCTAGGTAAACCTACTTTTCTAGTGACGATCTACATTCTAAAAGGTTTTTTGTCTCACCAATCCATTATCGGATGGTCTGCAGAGTTTTCCTTCAATCTTACCCCAAAGCCGGAATGTATTTTGTCACTGAGATCTTAGGCGAGTCCTAGTGTTCTAGATCGAGTCTATGTAAAAATGATTTGGGAATAATCTTAACTATTTGGTTAGGTTATTTTATTACAAATTGCTTGGTCTGCTAGATTATATTTGTGTCGCAGAAATGTGTAGTCTGTGAGGGTCTATCACAAATGGGTTTTCCCCTTTGAGATGTAAAAAATATGAAAATTATGATGTAAATGTCTTGAAAGTTGGAAAAATAATTTATCCCCTTGTAGGTTAATTAATTAAATTTTCTAGCCAAAAATTAATTAAAATCCTAAGCCAAAAATTTAATTAATTCTAGGTCCTAGGTAAATTTAAATTCTCTAAAGGCAAAATTCGTCAATCCTTAAAAATCAAAATTTAAAAGGTCCCAGGACTAAGGTAAATTAATTATTTTGCTAATTTTTTGCCTTTGGTGCCTAGGGGTTAAGTCAAAGTCAAATTTTTGAGGAAATTAACTCAAAACTTTTATTTTTGAGTTAACTAAAATGCATTTAATAGAAAAATTTGAATTTCCTCAAAAATTTAAAATTTCAACGGATGAGATTAAAAGAAATTTCGATCCTCATCAACGGTCCAGATTGCTTTGACGAGGATCACTCGAACTAGCCGTTGGAGGATTTATCTTTAAATAGAAAGCCATTTGTCAGTCGAATCATCTAACCTTTGAGTCGTGTGCTAAGCGAAAATCTCTCGTGTAAATTTTTATTCGGATAATAAAGAAAGACTTTGGAGTTAATCTTCGTCGCTGTTACTCTTCATGGAAATACTGTAAGATGTGTCGTTTTTCATGTGTAATTTTTTTAGCCACTGATAATAGCTTCTGAAAAGTGATTTGAGTACAAGTATCTTACTTAGTCATTGGAGTTTAAGTGATAGTTTAAATTTTGAATGTAATAGCAAGTATCTCTATTTATCTGAATGTTATTATCATTTTCTCACTCTATTTTGATGGTTAGATTGAGTTTTGCAGGAAAATCTTGATTTTTAAATCATCAAGCATTCGGAGAAGTTTTTAGTTGAACCAGCCAACTCCCGATCCGTGTTTTTTGAAGAGCCCAACTTAATTTGATCTCGGGTTTATCATAAGATTTTTAGTGGTGATGCATAAAGGGTTTTGAGCTAAGCTCCTCCTTTAAAATTTAAAAATTTAATTTTTTATGTGCGAAATTGATAAATCTGCTTGTTGAGAGCCTTAGATTATCGGATCTGGGAGCGCAGTTGGACCCACACTCCTCAGATCTGATATATCTGTCATTCCTGTGCATAGATCTATAGATTTTTTGGGTTTTTTGACTTGAGTTTCTGGGGTTTCATTTATTTTTTTTGTATATCTGGGTTCTGGGTGTTTTTTCAGGAACAGGTTGCAGATCTGAAGGTGAAGTTTGATTTGAAGCCAGATCTAGGCCCTAGAGGGTAAGATCTGGCATCAAAACCAGCTTTTGCAGGGTCATTATTTTTTAAAGTACAAGGGTTTTAAATTTTTTAAGTCTAGAGACGATTTTACAAGGATTTCATTAATAAATCTGAAGCAGAATATACCACCTTAATCAAAAATTTATGGGTTTTATTGAGCCACCATTTTCCATTTTGTCTACTGCCTGGGGTTTTTGTTTTGCAGTTTTGCTGCAGAAATTTCAAAATTTTTTAGGGAAAGTCTCTTATTTCCTTTGTCTGCCTATGTTTTGAAAACCCTTCGAAAATTTTCCATTCTCCTTGCTGCTCTTCAGGTTCAATCCTTTGTTGCTCGGTGCTTATATTCATTCCTCAAACCGTTGCCCATTGCTACAGCTCCATGTCCCTCAAGCACTGCCCACATCGCTCAGTCAACCTGCATCTCCCTTTCTCGCTGTATCTTCTGCCTTTGACCTGCACGCTGCCCTGTTAACCCTCTTCCTTCACTAATTCAATATTGCATTGCATCTTGCATTCATTCTTTATCGATCATTGGAATCGTGGACTAAATCTGTAGTTGCAAGTTTGTTGCATTTGGAATAACATCTTTTCTCTTCCTTGCAATTGTCTTAAAGTTTACTGCTCATATCTTTGATTGTCTTGATCATTTTCTAATATTTCCTTGCAAGATCTTATCAAGTACTATTGCTCATATTCTAGTTGCTTATAATTCTTTGATTCATTATACTAACATCCTTCTTGCAACAACTTGTCTAGTAACTTGAAGCTTTTCATATTTGTGCAAGTGATATAATATATTTTGAGCATTGTTCATTAGGCACTAGTCTATATTTGTTGATCTCGTTGTTGCCTCATTGTTCTTAATTGCTTCATCTTGTTAAGTTATATTTTGTTCAAAACTTGCTAATTCATTATAATTCAAGTTGTCTAGAAAGGTAGTGATCTTCCCCTTTGATCTCCTAGGACTTGTTGCTTCAACAAGTTTTCCCCCTTTCATCTATCTTTTGGGACGACCTCCCTTAGCTTGTCTAGGAGAAAGCTAGAACAGAGTGAGTAGGGATTAGGATGACAACCCCTGCTTTGAGCGTTGCGCCTTAGGTGTACACTTTGGACGACAACAAGCGGCTAATATGATTCACCATAGAGAGGACATAGAGGAGCATGAGTCATGGCGAGTCATTGACATCAGACCAAATTCATATGATGAGCAGTCTGTGGGTCCTAGGAGAGACATTTAGGATAGTGTGTAACGAGTGATGAGTCAGCATGAGCAACATATGATGGAGCATGAGTCAGCTGAGGAGGATGAGGCGCACAATATGCATGATGAGCCTTTTTGGGAGAGCCAGTTGGAGGTTCATATTGAACCCATGATGATGGAGGATGAGCAGCCACCCTTGGGGTCAATCGTTGATGAGGAGCAAACAGATGTACAAATAGCTGGCAGTGTGACGATGTTTGCTAACACTTGTCCTCAAGAGATGTTGGAGTATGACAAGACAGTTTGGTAGGAGATTGGTGGATTAGAAGAGTGTGGAGTTTCCTATCAGGCGAGGGAGATGGCAGTGCATCCATCTTTGAGTCTACCCATTGATGAGGTGCAAACAGGTATAGTGGGAGCTAGCCGAGCTGCAACATTTTCAGACAGCAGCCCTCTCCAAGAGTACATAGACAGGGCATGCAGCACAGCTTGGCTACTTATACCCATTACAGGGAGAGAGGCAGGACTTTTTCGATGGATATTGTTGACCAACCAAATAGGGTAGTATGAGTTGAGCATGGACCAGCACCAGCATAGTAGACTTGTTCCTTACACAGGAGTCCATGACTTAGACTAGCGGGAAATCGTAAGTTGTTATCCTATTGATGGAGTATCATTCCTAGTCAGGAGCAGTGTACTGCAGGAGCCTTTAGAGGTGTGGGATATTACATGCTCCAGTCAACAGTAGAATGTGGGTTGGCCACTCATCAATATCTCAGCGCAGCATTAGTATGATGAGACTGGCCTTGGGGTATGAGGTGATCAGCTGGTACATAGTTGGTAGGGCAGCATTCACAGTCGGAGCTACAACACAGCAAGAGCCATGGAGCATTAATGCTCCTTCTTGGTGGCATTGGGATCCAGGTGGATCTACTAGCAGCAGGTTGAGTCAAAAATGGACATGAGATCCAGGTATTGGAGGATCCAGTGATGTTTCGATAGCTTGGAGATGTGACATGGACCAGTGGTTCGTATGGGGTTCGGGCATTGGGTCTCAGTGGTGTTGGGCCAACAGGTTGGTCCACATATTTGGATTGCTTGAGGGCAAGCAAACTTGGGGCGGGAGGACTTTCATGTCCCCATTTTTATTCTTCTTCATAGTACAGCCAGGGTGGATTTCCAAGACAGGGGATGGCCAGGTCAGTGGAGCAAGTTTATGTCATCAGGGGTCCCGCTGGAATTTTGAGGAGTTTTATTGGGATTTGATGGCATTCACTTGGCAAATTCCATCATCAGCACAGTTTGCTTTTCGTTCTATTGCATTCCGACAACTTTCAAAAATTAGTATTATTATTGGGCATAACTTAATTAATTATGCTCGAGGTGGCATTCCGGGGAGATTAATTGATGGAACACCTCAGTGTAATAGCTTGTTGGGACTAGAACGAGAAGATCTACATGATAGGACTTTTGGATGGGAGTTTCAGTCACCCGAGTAGACATGGTGGCCAATTTACCCTTTTCTCGCATTAAAATTAATGTTTTAATTAAAATAAAAGAAGGAAAAGTGCTCCATGATTAAAACAATAATAAAATAGAAGATTCTAGAGGAGTCCATCAGATCTATAAAAGAGGAGAAGGAGGCCATTGGAGGACATCTTGGTTTTGACATTATTTCTTGTATGTGAGGTAGAGAACCCAGTTCTCTACTCCAACAGTATGCCCAGGACAGAAACCCTGGGGTGATTCAATGAGAGTGGGCAAGCACCCATCTCTTCCCTTGGTGAATCCATTTAGGGTTCACAGGTTGTAGTATAATGTTTTTCAGTTGTTTGGAGGCCGATTTGTGGCATTGTTGTAGATCTATTTGAGGCCAGATTATCTCAACTATATGGGTTGTATGTGTATGTAAAACCCTGGTTTATCTAATATAGTAAAGTTGAGTATTTGTCTGTTCATGGTTTTATGTGATTGTAATGATTTCTTTGCTTAATTTTACATGGCAATGTTCTGTTAAATGCATGATTAGTTTTATGTGAAGTGTCTATTCCAGAGTTTCTGCATTTGGGACATTACACAGTGGCCTACCCATGCCAACTCCTCCAACTAGCTCCTGCCAGAGAACGCTACGTGGTTCAGCAGCCTAGGTCTTGGGCATCTTCTCCATAAGTACCCAAGCCCTTAGAGAAGTATATTGGCACAAATAGTTGAAACAATAAGACTCTTGGGCCTCCTAGCACCAGCATCAGATGTCACATGTTCCTAGGCACCTCCTGCACGCAGGACATTGGATCACTTTGTACTAGAATTGATGATTCTTCAGGATGACACACCTAGATCCAGGATGCCCCTAGGCCGACCTTGACACCAATTGATGGATGGTAGTTGATTTAGGGTCCAGATGAGGGTGGTCTCGCCTTCAAAGACTTGGGAGGGCTAGTTGCACCTGAGAAGCCCTCAATGTTAGAGCAAAGGAGGCTACTTTGAGTAGTTAGAGACCTATGTTGCATGAACCTTCTAAGAACCCGGCGTTTCGAGACGTACTCATACCCAAAAATTCGAAACTTGATCGAAACTCGACCATCGTGTAATCATTTATGAGAGTTAATATAAACTTGGTTTTTCTTCTAGATTGTCATCTATGGGTCTTATTCCCTTTTTTCTTGCAAGATAATGTGTTATTCACTTATTTATAAATTTATTTATATATATATATATATAAATATACATGACGTTTTAGTCGATGTTTCGACCGACATTTCCATTTTTGGGAGGTGACGTTTCTAAACGTACCCATTTCGAAAACTCTGAAATGTTCCAGCGCTTCGTGCAACTTAGTTAGAGACCCATGTAGACCACTTTGTGGTGCCCCAGCTGGATCTTGGTACCACATATCAGCCATTATGGTGAATTTGAGGCACAACCCTCAAATGTTGATTTTTACATGCTTCTACATCACCTTTGACACCTCATATTAGTTGGACATGGCATTTGGAGCTCATTCTTAGTATGACATCAGCCTTAGAGAGCTAGTGGCTCACACGTGTGGGATAATTGGGGCATTTATTGTTGAAGCTAGTGGGTTGGCTTGTAACCCAAGGTTATGTTATGGTCAAACTTGTTTTCTAGGGGGATTTTAGGCTAATTAGCTCTTGTCCTCCTCATATGAATAGAGGAGAGGATTATTCATTCCTAATCATCATCAATTGTAACTATTTCGGCATCCTTGAGAATTTTTGCCTTCTTATCCAAGGTTACTTGGAAGCGGAAGCAGGAGCGGGGAGCGGGGAGCGACATTTTCAAAAGCTCCTAGTTTGGGAGCGAACTTTTATATATTATATATTTTAATATATTTTGATGCATATATGTCAACAAAAGCATGTAGAATGACAAATTAGATATAAAAAGCATAAAAACATGGATTAACCATATAACATCAATCATCTAGAAGTTACAATCTTCATCAACCACGTCCACAAGTTACAAGTTCTCATTTATATAGCATGTAAGGGTGCACATAACCAAAATAGCATAGAGTGTAATCCATCTCTGAACTGAAAATACATCAACAAATAGGCTCTAGATGGCCTCTAGCATCCCAAAAAAATCATGCTACAACAAATAGCTACATATCATCAAAAGCATTGCCTATCTTGGGGTCTTTGTCATTAATATCGCCCTCTAAGCAATTAACATAAGATAGAAAAAATGTAGCATGTCAAGTCAAGATTATGTTTCAGTGATAGGTACATTTTTAATAGGGTCATGATACAGAAGTTCAACAACCAATGTCACTAACATGAAGGTACATAGAGGGTTTGGTGCTCTTGACTAAATGTGAGTCCCATACCCTAGTACATGACAAAATCCAATGGAAACATTGCAATCCCCCCATCCTGAAATCCTGAAAAACTGATAACTCTGCTGGATTTTGAGTGAGATCTAAAATTCTACTTTCTCCATATGAAATCCAACGAGGTTGGAACCACTCTGAAACATCTGGAGTCATTTCATGGTAATGTTACAAATTTAAGTAAAAGGATCAAGTAATATCAAGCACTAGCAGTCTTTGAACCTAGGGATCTACCAAAAAGTCTATCAATCCTCGGTATTTCCCAAAAATTCTCAGTTACTCGGAAAATCCACAGAAGTCAGGTCAGGACCTTGTCGACCTAAGATCATGCCCAAGAAGATGCAAAAATCCACCGAGAAAGGCAAACTATCGAAGGTGAACCACCACGACAGATTCTCTATCCCAATTGCTGATCTGAAGTATTCTGTTATTTTGTTGTGCATCATCTAACATTGACCCCATTTGTAGGATAATTGCTGTTAAAATCAGTAGGAATAAATATGAATGTGGTTTAGGGGGGGTTTAGCTTGTTAAGCAATTTGTTTTAGCTTTTTTGTTTAACCTTATTTTGTACTGAATCTTTCTGGTTGCCTGTCCGAGATCAAGCAAGATCTCTTTATTGCTAATCATCTTCCTTACCACGGAGGTCTGATTCATCAAAACTCTACACTGCAAATGTTTCATACAAAATCTATGTCTTTGGCAAATAATGTGGCAGTAGACACACATTACTGCAAAGTCCAACCTTACATGTTTTCAACTTGAAATCCTTTAGAAACTGTAATATCTGCAAATTCAAAACCTATGATAAAGATGCAAAAGCTACTGGTATTTCTGTCTACAACTCACCGTCACAAGCTCGGATATTAGACGTGGAGATAATCCTGCAGCAACCAATTCTTTCTGAAGAGTGTGCCTTGTGTATTCATGGAGATCTGCCCATTTCAACATTTCATCCACTGTGTAAAAAATGGGACGTGAATCCTCGTAATAACGCAAGAACCTACTCAGGAGGTTCTGCAACCATAACCAGAAAGACACACATGCATTAATAACTTGATACTGAATCAATGTGATGCAAAGCCTTTAATCGTGTCCAAGCAAAAAGTAAAAAACAGTAAGAAAACACAGAAATATACATAATCTAATGAGCTTCATCTTGAAATTGCTATCGCAAAAACAAATAGATGGCTGAGGAAGAAACAATTCCAACTGAATAATAAATTGCTGATTTTGTTTGCAGCTTCACGCTGCATTCAGTAGTTATTCTTGATCCTATCAAGAGTGACTCAATAAAAGTCCAACTCGGTCAACCTTGTGAAGTAGAATATGACAATTATAGTTCGATGATAAAAAATCCCCATTCACATTCTGTAATTGCTAATGATCCTATCAATAGTAACTTTAACTAAAGCCCAAATGGGTCAATCTTAGAAGTAGAATATGCTAATGATCCTATCAATAGTAACTTTTAATAGCGCCCAAATGGGTCAACCTTAGAAGTAGAATATGAAAATTATAGTTTCAGGATGAAAATTCCCCACTCAGACTCTGTATAGCAAATAATCCTGTCAAGACTCGAGACTAATTCTAATTAAAGTTCAATTTGGTTAACCTGATGAAGAACTTAGGAGGAATCTATGAGGTGTAGATTAGTTAGTTTGTGTGGGGTTTAGTTTTTGTTAGGTTTCAGGTTCTCAAATCTCATGAGAAAAGTTGAGGATGGAAGCTACTTTGAATATTAGAACTATTTTAAAGGGCATCCAAGCCCGACCAATCTTCAAAGTTCGCACAATCTCAATAATAAACATCTAATTGTGAGTTGAACATTCTTCTTCCATCAAATAAGCAGATCAGCCCTGGCCTAAGCTCAGCCTAGTAATTTAAAAACAAACCTTATAAAATAGAATATGAAAATTATAGCTCCAGGATGAAAATTCTCCATTCACATTCTGTAACTCACATCATCAAAATTCCCCACTCAATGTGACGAGATAGATTAAATACACCAGAAAACATCCAATTCATATGCTGAAACCTCCGTGAACTCATTAGTTATTTCCTGTAAACTCTAAGTCCCTATTCTAATTGATTTTGCCAAAAACTATACAGTCACGGTAGTTTTTGCAAAGATGACTTAAATAATTGTAACACATATCCAACATCCAACAGGATCAATTGCCATAAATCATTATAAAACATATCAAATAGGTCAAATTAGAACATATCAAACGGGTCAAATTGGTTTGAGTGGATGTTGATAAAATATTTATATGGTAACAATTCGCATTGCTCATTCAATCAATCAATGTAAACACAAGTATAGCTGCTAGTCATGGAATAATGCAAAGTTCAAATCTCTTAGAAATCAACTCACGGCGAAATGTGGGTTTAGCATTAGAATGTTGATTCCTGGGTGCGAGCTGATAGCTCCCAACAGATTGATTTTTTTTTAAAGCACTTACCCGTAAACAATTTATGGTTTCAAATAAAGAATGAAAAGGCTCTCACTCACAGAGACATAATCTTGCATCTTTAGCAGACTGATTCCATATCGCCAAAATATTAAAATGTTATTGATGAATGGAGTTATGATTGCAGGAAACCCAGATTTTCCTGCAGGGAAAGTTTTGAATATAAATTTCTTCCCATCCCATATCCCAAATTCACTGTCATCGTCGCTGCTCGTCTTACGTTTGAGGCCAAGCAATTCAGTATATTGAAGAGTGTGGAGATTTTTGGGATGTAAAATCGATCCTCCGGCTTCGAACTTGTCCCCTGCTAACTCAACCATCGCCATCCGTCCTCCCACAGTTGGGTTCTTTTCGAACACACTGATCTCCATCTGCGTCTCGTTGGTTTCTTGGGAATACTTTCTGAGGAAATGGGCAGCGGAGGATCCACCAATTCCACTGCCCACAATGCAAACCCGCTGGCTATCTCCATCCGTATGACCAATGAATTGAACCACCAACACGCTTATCATCCACGCCACTGTTTTCCATTCCATCGCCCGGTCTTCCTTCCTCATTGCTTCGTCCTTTACATGCGATCATTCATTCAGCTTCTCTTCTTGGTTGCAATGTCCTTTGTCTATCAGTGGAGCCATTTAGCCCCGAGTATTTTAGCCCGGAGCCATTTAGCCCCCAGTATTTCACTAATCAAACCGGTCATCCTGGAATTTCATTGACTTGGCAAATAGGAGGTAACGCTATTGTCTTCTTAATCTCTAATCAAATTCGGTCACACATTTTTTCCTTAATTTTTTTTAAATTTAGGATAAGTAAATTTGTTTTTATCAGTGGAGCCATTTAGCCCGGAGCCATTTAGCCCCCGGTATATCACTAATCAAACCGGTCATCCTGGAATTTCAT
Source organism: Pinus taeda (assembly GCA_000404065.3). NCBI lineage: Eukaryota > Viridiplantae > Streptophyta > Pinopsida > Pinales > Pinaceae > Pinus > Pinus taeda. The sequence continues at coordinate 200,320 of APFE030746140.1, forward strand.
TGACTTAATCATCCGGCAAATAGGAGGTAACGCTATTGTCTTCTTAATCTCTAATCAAATTCGGTCACAAATTTTTTCGCTATTGTCTTCTTAATCTCTACTCAAATTCGGTCACAAATTTTTTTCCCTAATTTTTTTTAAATTTAGGATGAGTGCGAGTTAGTTATAAATTAGTATATTTATATTTAAAATATTAATGTGGTTGATATATAAAGATTATTATAACCAAAGAATAATAACTTGTATTATTAATGTACATATTTACTTAATTAATTATGTATTAAAATGTGGTTGATATATGAAAGTTATTGTAATATAAAGAATGTTTTATTAAGGTACTATCTTCAAGATAATGTTAGAGAGATTAATTCTGAAGGAGAAAACTGGTTTCAAAAGCTTCAATAGTCATGAGTTAACAAATATAATTCAAAGTGCACTTGAGAAGTGCAAAAAAGCAAAAAATAAGAAATGAAAATCAAATTATTTACATATAAATACTTGATTTGATGAGGAATGCAAAATGACAAGGAGAACTTTGAAAAAGGCAGGAAAGGAGAAGATGAATGTAAAGTTATATAAGCAGATACTAAAAAGGAAAAAAGATGAGTTCATGCAAACAAGGAGAGAAGAGTTAATATATTTTAGCAAGAATAATCCAAAGCTTTTCTCGTAGGGACTACAACCAAGGAAGAAGCAAATTGAAAATAATATTATAGCCAATCAATGGTTTGAATATGCAAAGCAACTCTATGAGAAAGAATCTAAGGCGGAGTCCCCCCAGGATCAACACAAATTCCAAGTTCTTCACATTACAGTGGATCATAGTATCACGTTGAGACACATTGTTCAAAAGGTTTGGAAGGACAAAGAAGAAGTATTTTGGTGCTTTGTTGACTTCAAAAAAGCATTTGACACGGCCCCTAGGATAAGTTGTGGCGTATAATGGAAGAACTTGAAATTCTTGTGCATTATAGAGTCGTTGTCCATAGACTTTATGACGAAGTGAAAGTTGAAATTAGAACCTCAACAGGTATTTTAGAAAGTTTTAAAAGTGACATTGGAGTCAAGCAAGGTTGCCCTCTATCCCCTACTCTTTTTGGTATATATATTGATAAATTGGAAGAGTGGCTAAATTTGCATGGTGGAGATGGTGTTCAGTTGGGGGAGTTTGTGATAAAGCTTCTTTTATATGCTTATGATATTGTATTGATTTCTAAATCGGCCCATGGATTGCAAATGTACTTATATGCCCTTGAGCATTTTTGTAGAGCAGTGGGAATGCAAGTCAATACTAGCAAGACCAAAATAATGATTTTTCTAATAAAATGAAGCAGAGCCAACATAATTTTTCTTTGAAGACAACATCCTTGAAGAAGTAAATGAGTACAAGTACCTTGAGATTGATTTCAACAACAAACTCAATTGGGAGGACTGTAGAAAGAAGAAAATTTTAGGAGGGCAGAAAGCATTTTATGCTCTCCAAAACAGATGTAGAGAGGCAGAGTTATGGGATTGGAAAACGATTAAAGTGCTTTTTGGACTCCTAGTTTGTCTAATGATGCTATATGGGTGTGAATTGTGGGCTAGCAGCACTCCCGTCTCAAAATGGAAACAAATTGAGAAAATCCAAAAGCGTTTGATCATGAGCAAGTTCAAAATAAAAAGTTTAGTGCCTTATAAGATAATGTTGAGTGAAACAGGAGCAACTCTCATTGAAGCAATTGCTATGGTGCGGCTCATAAGATATCTAAAAATAATTGACCAAATGAGAGTAGGTAGATGGCATAATGTTATCTTCAACGAAGGCATGAGTGAAAGAAAGAAAACATGGAACAAAACTACACATGGATGCAAAAATGGAATATCTACCTCAATGCCTATCCCACAAATAGCAAGGAGCTAAAGGATTTTGTTATGGAGAAGTTTCGTAAAAAGGTATAGGCAAAAGAGTTGGGTAGAAAGAAAAAATATTACATTGAGGAATTCAACCCAACCTGTGATCTACAACAAAAAGAGTTCATTGGAGCTAGCATTTAGTGGAGGGCAAAGGTTCTTATTGCTCAATTAAGGACCAACTCACATCAACTTTGGTGTAAAACAGGACGGTGGAAAAGGCCTAAAGAAACTTGGGAAGAACGGGTGTGTACATTTTGCACATATGGGCAGTGGAATCGGAAAAACATTTCATTTTGGAATGTGATGCATTCAAAGACACCAGAGAAAGTTATGAGAACATGTTAGCATCAGTTTCTTGATATTGCCTTTTTAGTGAGGGGATTGTTGGAAGGTTGGCCGAACTCATCATCAATTTGAATAGGAAAAGGAATGAATTGTAAAAAGCTAAAAGCAGGGAACTAATGGTCTCATAGACTATTTAAAATATCATATCATTTCATTTATAATTATGTATAAAAAAATTATGGGTTAATTTTAACTTGAGAAAATCTCAAATCCCTTGAAAATTGGTGGGCAGGGAGTCATGTGGCGCGAATCTAATTTAATTTGAAAAAAAAATACACATCTTATTGTAAAATGGATCATTTCGCTAAATAAAAATTGCTTATATATTAGTTTCTCCATCTAATTAGAATATGAACTTATTAGAATTGGAATAATCTCAAATCCCTAGGAATATGGTGGGCAGGGAGCCACATGGCACAAATCTAATTATTTAAATTTATTAAAACTTAATGCAACCTAAATGAAATGAAATGATATGATATTTTAAGGTCCATGAGACTAAAAATAGTCTTTGAGACCTAACAAACTCTGTAACGCACTGCAGTTGATCAGCATTAAAACTAATCATATATTGAGCATATTCCTTTGAAATCAATCTAAGCCATCAATTAAAAAAACAAAATAAAATCAACATATTCTCATCCACCTTAAATTGAAATAAAAACTCTTCAGCGATTAAAAACTTCTAATTCGACCTAATACAATCCCAAAAACATTGAAATTAAAATCCCAAACTCCACTAAAACGTCTCTCCTTACAACTTTACTAATACCATCGTAATATACTTATAAAACCAGATTAAAAAAATAACATCCAAATAAATCAATAAGATGAAACAACCGAGAGAAAATTAAAATAAAATTTTAAAACCCGATTGGTTAACTTTGCTTATATTTACCATTTTCCTCCACTCAATCTTAGATCCGTGACCCTAGAATATACATTTAAATAGTATCTCGGAGGTCTTCATCACGTCCTTTTTTTCTTTTTGAAGACAAGAAACATTAAATGGTTGCGTAATAACGGTGTTATTGACTTTCTTATTAATAAATTAATCAGGAAATGCTCCACCTACACCTTTCTTGTCGTTAGATTCTGAATAGGTCTGTGTCATTAATATTTTGATAATGTGTAATATTAATATAATTGTATTTTAGTGTTAATATTTTATGAAACTCTTTTTTTTTAATACGATTTGAGGATTTTGGTTAGTATAAGTTGATAACTAAAACTAAATAATGAACTAATGAACTAGAAGCCAGTGATATGTCAAACACGAATATTATAATAACGGAACAAACCAGTTTAATTACTTGATAAGAATGATAATATTTAAATTATGAAAGGTAAACAAAATGGTAATAAGAAATAAACTGGGTGTGAAATAATAATTAGAATATGCAAGTAAGGTGATTTAAATATAAGTTGGGGAGAATGCAGAGTGTGTGGAGACCTGGAGTGATGGTGCGTCCCCCTCGCAACAGGTAACCCATCTTCTCTTAAGGGGGCAAGCCTTGCCGAGAGCTCCAAAGGAAACATTGTAGAAGTTGAGGAAGTTGAGCAAGAATTTGACGGTTCGGAGGAAGAAGGCGAAATAGGAGAATCCCAAGCTTCGGTAAGGAGATCCACCAGAGGCCAGAAAATAGATCGGGAAAAAGGAGAGAAGGAAACTTTCAAAGATAAGCTCCAAGGCAGCCAGCCAACTCTCGAAAACCTATTAGCGTCAAAACCAAAGATGGCAAGAAACCAGCCCCAAGGCTCCAAGGGAGCCAACTAGAAATACAAATGATGAAGATTGTCTCCTGGAACTGTAGAGGTATGGGGAGCAGAATCAAAGAAGAAGCCATCAGAATTTTAATAAGGACAGAAGCTCTTGACATACTCCTTATCCAGGAGAACTGCAATGGGAGCTAAATTAATCTGGACAATTATTGCTCCTAACCCTGACTGGGAGCAATTAGCTCTTTGGAAAAAAAAATCAAAGGCCAGCTCTCCCGCTGCCTAGATCACCCTCAGACGCATCCAAATATGCCCTTTCTGAATCTCTATATCAAAACCTACCCTCTCATCAATGCTCATGCCTACTAAATTCCCGGTAATGGAAAAAGGATCAACCTCTGGACAGACAGGATAATGAATAATCAGCTGCTAGGAGACTATAGCTCACTCCAACCGTTGCGCATATGGATGAATGAGACAGGAATGCATTCCCTATGGGACATTTCCGTCTGGCAAGACTCATGTTGGGCTAGCTGGAATCTTCAAATGCCCCCAGAATTGTTTATGGAGTGCGAGATCCTGTTATCCAAGCTCCACGGCTTAGCTCCAACGCTAGCACGAAATCGTGACTCAAGAGGATGGGGTGCGCAGGCTGGTGGATACATAGTAGCTCATGGTTACACCAAGCTGTGTGAGCGCCCTCATGTGGCCACGAACCCAGAATCGTGGAAAGGGATATGGCATAATCCCTCCTTGCCAAAAATCGACTTCTTCAACTGGCTGCTATGCCACTCCAAAATTTTGATTGATGATAATCTTCAGAAGCGATGTTTCCACGGCCCTTCAAGGTGCAGTCTTTGTAAGGAAAACCAGGAAAGCGTAACTCACCTGATGCTTGAATGCACTTTCACAATGCATATTTGGACCGAGCTGCTGGGATCTTTGAGCTCCAGCTTTGCTTTGCCTTCCTCCATTCCTGATCTTTTTGCTAAATGGTTGCAAAGGTATCCTGGCCCCCCTCCAAAAAATAAAACTATCAGAGCTGCTTGGTCTATTCTCCCTAAAATTATCTGTTGGCAAGTTTGGCTTGAACGAAATAAAAGGATCTTTAGAAACCACGAACAGGATGCCAAGCTCGTGGTAGTTAAGATTAAATTCCAGCTAAAAGAGTGCCTAGGAGAGTATAAAGACGATTTAAGCCTAAGCCAGCAAGATATAAATTAGGGCTCTTCTCTTGATCTTCAGTTCCAAAAAATTGCAAATAGTATCTCCCTCCCCAAAGATTGGCAAATAAGAGTTACAACAAAAGAGTTTCGGGGATGGATTACAAATCAGCCGAGACACTCTCTATTTTTTGATGGGGCTGCAAAGGGCAATCCTGGAAGAGCTAGTGTTGGAGGTGTCATATTGAATCCAGATGGCATAAGGATCCATAGTTTCACTTAGGGTTTGGGCATCGCTTCTAGCATCCAAGCTAAGGCTTTGGCTCTTTTCCAAGGGCTCAAGCTTTTGAAAGTGTTGAACATCAGGGAGGCTAATGTAATTGGGGATTCTCAGGTTATCATTAACACTATGGTGACACATGCTAAGCCAACAAACCTAAGGCTTGCAAGGTTGATTTTTCAGAATAACAAATCTTGGAGACTTATTTTAGAAATTGAATTTCTACCACGTGTTGAGAGCTAATAACAAGGAGGTGGATATTGAAGCCAACAAAGCAACCCTTCTTACGGCTGGAGCTTTGCTCAGAGGCAAACAATAAACATGCGAATCAATTCCTTAATTTAAAGAGTTGTTATGTTTTACTGCCTATTGTTAAATCAGTATGTATGTATCCACAAATTTGGGAAAATCTCTAAAATTGACCACATAGTAGCAACTAAAAAGAGATATAAGCTAAGCATAAATAACACGACATTGCAAGGTTGTGCGGTACTCGTGGAATTAGGCTCTCCTTTTGTAATCCGCTTTTTGGCATTAAGGCCAAGTATATAATATATCCACTATCTGTTTCTGTGAAAAAAAAGTGATATAAATCATGAGTAATAATGAGAGTGAGTGTTATATATTGTATTATTTGTCGATGGCGCATAATAATGTAGGTGTATGTTGAAACTAGTTATATCTCAAAATCATAAAGGTTAGTGACTTACTCCAAGTGTAATAGGGACAGGAACACCAACTCTCAGGGAAGGAAAAGATGTATAAATAAAAAAGGAAGGATACAAGACCTCGATGTTATGGTGATTGTAACGAAGATAGGAGAAGGAAGAAGGTAATTTTGGCATGAAATTGACAAAGTGGGATAGGTGACATCCACAAACTTAAATCCAATGAAAGTTGGAGAGGTCACATACACTAATCCCAACTTATCATGAGCATGAAGGTGACATATGGTAATTTAGAGTTAGTGCAAGCACAGAAGGTGACATACATTAATATTGGATTATCATAGTCATGAAGGCATTATGCACTAGCTTAGGAAATAGTCCAAAATGTTGAAGAAAGTGTAACTAGGTTCGGTCTTCATAAACGTAATCTTGATCTTGTACTTGCAAAATAAAAGAATTATTATTTTTGTCATTTGTAAAAACGAGTTTCTTTCTCATTGCATAGGTCAAGCACATTTTTAAGTGCTTCTAGGAAAGTCAAAGAGTCAATGTAATTGTTAAAGACCCATGAGGACATGTTACACTATGTAAATCTATGTACTAGAGTCAAAGAAATATGTCAAAGGTGATCCTCCAAAGCAAAGACAAGTCTCCTCTTCAAAGTCGGCTCAAAAATGATTTTTTTGGTGCATTTAAGGACATGTTGGGCTCACTAGCTCAAGTTGGTCCAAATAGGAGGGACAATCTCCTATATATAGGGCAGTTCAACCTCACAAAAGGATCATAAATCATCTCTGAAATCAGTAAATACGAAAGGACGAAAAGAGGTGCGAAAAAGGTGATTCTAGGGCAGTGAAGAAGTAGGAAGAAGAAGTCGAGTTTGGGAGGTCTGTTTTGGGGTCAAATTATGTCACACATGTGAAGGAAAAGAGGGTAAGTATGCTGCCAATCAGATCTAGAATTGCAGCAACCTAAGAGAACCCGTTTGGGTGGAGAAGAGGCTCTAAATAGGCCTCCATCTCAAGTGAAGAAGGTCCGACCTCCAGTGAAGGAAGGGAGCAAGCTAAAAGGACAATTATGAACCTTAATCATCCACATGTGTGAGGAAAAATATGATCTGAAGTAGGGTTAGAGGATCAACCTCTAACTCATAAATATACCTCAAGAAGAACCTCATTCTCTAGCCCAAGTATCAAAGAGAAGGAAGATTGCCTAGCGAGGTAGAGAAGGAAAGGAAGACATCAAAGAAGAGGTTTCTAAGGAAACCTAGGGTTTCTGCAATTACCAGAAAAAGAACAGTGTTATCAATGGCCAGAAGAAGTGCGAATAAAGAGATCAAGGTGCAAAGCAGAAGAGGGCATTGATTGAAGAACAAAAAGAAGAAACATTGTGTCTTGTGCTTGGAGGATTTACGAGTCAAGGGTCTAGGGTTTGGCATTATAACACCCCCTCCCAGGTCTACCCAAAGTAATCATGCCAACTAGGGTAAACATGAGGAAATATGCTACTATGATCATATTTGACCTCCTATGTCACCTTAAGGAAATGGAATTGACGGAACATCACATATAGTCATCCAACATCATCAACAGAACCCACACGAGACAAATCAACCACTCAAACAACATGTCCATGGGTCCCACTGCTATTCTGCAGCTCTTAGGCCATAGTCACTCTCATGCTATGGGCAAGGGAGTGACCAACAACCCAAATTCGCTCTCATAGGCATACATGCCATCGAAAGTGAATCAAAAGTGCTAGTTCTATGCCAAGGACCCCAGGATTTAAGTCACTTTTCTAGCCCATAATCCTGACCTTTGCTAAGAACTTGTTGTAACTTCTAGAACTAAAAACATGATAACAATGCTGATCAATCAAAAATCACCCTCAGGACTAGGCCCGAGCATCCCCAACCAAGACTAACATTCTGTCAAACACTTGGCATCAATGCAACCTGCAAGTCTAGGATACAAGATAGAGCATAAACGACTAAAACAACTTATGAAACATCACCAGAAGGATCACCTCCTTCTCCATTGAACTACAACATCATCAATTAGGTCTTGCATCCATCCATTTAATAGTTACAAGTAAATATATGAAATAACCATGACATAAACCAGTCATTCAACCATGCTTATAACCAGCATAAAACCATATAAATATCAGAGATATGATAGACATTAAATCCACATATAAATCAGTGCAAAAGTAAGAGAGATTAGCTTTTATTAATCATAGGGAAATCCGACCAGGTTCGGGACTTCCACGTACCACCCAACCATAAACATGGCTGAACCAAATCTCTCTTTCAGCCAGTCACCCTCGTTCCATATTCCAAGCATGAATGTGGGGTCTCATAGGATAACCAGTCCAAAAACAACCAATGGAATCCAAAGGTTAAACCACCTCCACCCTCTTCAAACCATGATCACACCAAAACTAGTGCTCCGATCACAACCGAACCGAACTTGGAATGCCATCTGGAATCCATCACTATCCTTGAGGAATTTTTTGTCTACTTGTCTCTCAGACTTCACCGCAATCCAAACCCAGATCACTAGGCCCTAAAATGAGACTGCTCCCTCAGGCTCTACCGTGGATCTCGCCAAAATCAGTGAAGGGATTCCTAGGCCTTTGGGAATGAACCTTGAGACCACCTCCACCCTGGATTCTGAAATCCATCCAACAATTCCAAAGCTCAAAAATCGAAATAACATCCCAACATACCATGGCATCCGAGAAAAGGCTAGGCTAGGCTGAAATCCACAGTCATAACCCGACAAAACCATGCCACCAACAATAAGAGAACCATACACCAACATGCAAATACATGCATGTCCAAACCAGCTAGGAAATCACACATGCAAAAGGTTACCTGCAAGTATTCCTGCTAAAGTTGCTTGAGTCCTGCTTTCCTTTCCTTGATCCTTGCTTGCTTTTCCTTTCCTTTCCTTGCTTTCCCTTTCCTTTGCTCCAAACTAAAGTGCTCCAAGAAAACTTTAAGTGACCAAGAGTGACAGAGAGAAAGAATAATGAGAGAGCTCCAAACTTGAACTAAAAAAAAAGTTACTAACTAATCCTTAGAGGCCTTTTTATGAATGAGGCCTCTATTTTCTTCATTTTCCATTATTTTCCTTTAATTTCCTCCTCACATGCAACATGTGACCTTTCACCTTACTTTTCTCCTAATTTCCTTTATTTTCATAAAGAAATGTGCCAAAACTGCCTTTTTGCCTTTTAATGCCTTTGCCTTAACCTTTTCCAATTTTCCTTAGCCAAAATACATATCCAGTGATGCCCACCAGGATATCTTTGCCGAACATTCAGCTTGGAATAAGTGTCCCTTAACCGTGGTCTTATTTTTTCCTTTATTAACCTTTATTACATGAACTTTTCACTAGGGTTGTTATAGAACCCTCCCCCTTTGGGAACATCGTCCTCGGTGTTAAACCACACCAAGACCTTGGCAAAACCGTTGAAAAGCAAACATATTGCCTATGGAACTTTATAACTTAGCTCGTTGCAATATTTACAATGAAGAACCTACTCAAAAGCAAAACATCATGACAACATGACAAGATAATAACCATACGCTTATTGGAGTTTTATAAATTACCTCATAGTGGTATTTACATCCATATACATACACATATACAAATATCAAGACATCAGCAAAACATATTCTAAACATAAACCAACATCAAACCAAAATTGCTTTGCCTCAACCGACAAACAATTAACGATATAGGGCTGGCCTCTGATCCGCCATCTCCCATGTAGCTTCTTCAAGCCCAAAGTGCTTCCAATGCACTTTAATTTGCTCTATGGCTATGTTCCTGAGCATGAGATGCTTTTGCTGCAATATGCACTGAGGCTCCTGTTGGAACTCTCCTTCTTGCTCCACCTGCAATATATACCAATCAATAACATGATCAACATTTTTTATGTACTTCTTAAGCAATGAAATATGGAAATCATAATGGACTTTCACTATTGGAGGCAGTGCAAGTCGATATGCCACTGGTCCAATCCTCTCAAGGATCTTGAAAGGCCCACAATACTATGGTGCCAACTTGGCACATGAACCAATCCTCAAATATATTTTCTTGGGCTAGATGTGAAAATACACATGCTCCCCAACCTGAAACTCTTTGAACACCCTGTGCTGATATTCATAACTCCTTTGTCTATCTTGCGCTGCCTTTAGATTCCTCTTTATAACCTACATTTTTTGCTCCATGTCCATCAACATGTCTCGTCCAATAAGGACCATGTTCACTGGATCACTCCAGCTGATGGGAGTTTTACAACTATATCCATACAATGCCTCAAAAGGACTCATACCCAATGACTCATGATAACCATTTTTGTATTTGAACTCAACCAAAGGAAGATACTCCTCCCATTTCTTTTTTTGGTGCATGACATACATCCTAGGCATATCTTCCAAGATCTTGTTGACCCTCTTTGTCTGACCATCTATTTGCGGATGATAAGTTGTACTAAAGGCCAATTATGTACCCAAGGAAGTGAACTTTGTATCCCTGTCCGACACAAACTTCTTTGTAACACCATGTAGTCTCACTATCTCTCTGATGAACACCTATGCTACCTCACTAGTTGAATATGTAGTCTTCACCAGAATGAAGCGATCTACCTTGCTCAACCTATCAACCATGACCATAATAGAATCATGCTACCTCATTGTCCTCAGAAGGCCTATGATGAAATCCGTGAAAATGACCTCCCATTTCCATTCTGGAATCATAATAGGTTGTAGTAGAACACTTGGATGCTTGCATTCTGCCTTTACCCGCTGACAGTCTAAACATCTAGCCATGAACTCTACCACTTCCTTCTTTAGATTCGGCCAATAGTAAAACTTCTTCACCACCGTCAATGTCTTCTAATATCTTGGATGACCCAATTACAGTTTCACATGAAACTCCCTCAAGGTAAGATTCTTGAGCTCACTGCAATTTGGCACATAGATCCTGTCTTGAAACCTCACCAAACCGTTTGTCGTGAGACGATAGTCTGCATCCTGATTCCCTATACCGTAGCTGCACGCAAACCTATACCTGTGCTTGTACTCTGTTGTAACTTGTGCATGACCTCCATGTATTTGTCATCATGTTTTCCTGCCTGCAAGATCATATCATGTAACTCTGTCCCATAAGAGCTTATAGCCACTATATGATTTACCTGTACCTTCCTACTAAGAGAATCTGCAACCCTATTCTCCTTCCCTTTGATGTATATGATCTCGAAGTCAAACTCACTAAGGGTAGCCAACCATCTAGCTTGCCTGACATTTAGATTTGGTTGGTCAAACAAATACCTCAACCCACTATGATCGCTCGTCAATGTAAACCTCTTGCCCTTAATATAATGTCTCCACATCTTCAATGCATGTATAATCGTTTATAGCTCAAGATCATGCGTTGGATAGTTCTTCTCGTGTTGATTCATTTTTTGTGACTCATAACACACTACATGTCCTTCTTGCATGAGAACTCCACCAAGTCCCCTCTTGCAAGCATTTGTACACACTACAAACTCATTATTCGAATTCGCAATCTTTAGCACTTGTGCATGTGTCAAAAACTGCTTAAGCTGCTCAAAACTAGCCTCACGTTCTTCAATCCATTCGAACTTCTAACCTTTCCGTTGCAATGATGTGAGAGGATATGCAATGTGTGAGAAGTTCCTGATGAACCTCCTATAGTAACCTGTCAATCCCATGAAAGATCTCACGTCCTCTACATTCTTTGGAGCTACCCATTCCATGATGGCCCTTATCTTTTCTGGATCTACTACTATGCCCTCCTTGGAGACAACATTTCCCAAGTAGTGTAGCTCAGTCTAAAAGAAGTTGCACTTGCTAAGCTTAGCATACAACTGATGCTCTCTTAGAAATCTCAACACTACTGCTAAATGTTCAACATGTTCTTCCTCATTCTTAGAATATACCAGTATGTCATCAATGACTACAATGCCAAACTTGTCCAAATAAGGATGCAACGCACTATTCATCAAACACGTGAATGTAGCTGGAGCATTAGTCAAACCGAATGGAACAACAACAAACTCATAATGCCCATATCTGGTCTTGAACGTAGTCTTGAAGATATCCTCTTCCTTGATGTGTACTTGATGGTATCTTGATCTCAAGTCGATCTTAGAGAACATTGCTACTCCCTTTAGCTGATCAAACAAATCATCAATCCTCGACAAAAGGTACCTATTCTTGATCGTTACCTTATTTAGCTGCCTGTAATAAATGCATAATTTTAGAATACCATCTTTCTTCTTCACGAACAACACTGGTGCACTCCAAAGTGATACACTGGGTTTGATGTATCCTTTTTCCAACATTTCCTTTAACTGCAACTTCAACTCTACTAACTCAGGTGTGCTCATCCTATAAGGTGCTTTCGATGTTGAAGCTGCCCCTGACACTAACTCAATAGAAAATTTTACCTCCCTATGAGGTGGAAACTTTGTAATGTCCTCAAGGAATACATCTTGAAACTGTTTTCAAAATTGGGTACCTGCTTAACACCTCTGCATCCCCAACCTCCTTACGGTTGCCACTGGAAATGTGTACTGCAAACACCACACAGCCTTTTCTGCAACTATGCTTAGCTTGCATAGCAGTAACCATCCTTACTGATGTAGGCTTCTTCTTTCCTTGCAAGGTACTCTTTTCCCCACTATCATCCACACACTCAATGACCTTGTCGAAGCAATCCACTTTGGTTTTGTGAAGGTATAACCAATCCATACCCAAAAGCATAGTATATGATCCTAATGGAAATACATTCAAATGCACGGCTGTAAGCATACCATTTAACTCAAATGGACAAGCTCTTAACCAATGGTGAACTCACTTCATTGTACCTGTAGCTAACTGTACCAACCAAGATTCTGCATGCAATTTTTTTCTCAAACCACACTTATCCACTAGGTCAGGATTGATATAACTATAGTTAGATCCAAGATCAATCAAAATAGAAACAACTTGATCACAAAGCTTACCGTCCATCTCAATGATCGATGCCTGATGATCCACCTGCATATTGTCCACAGCTGCATAAATCTAAGAAATGCTATGACCAATATCATCAATTGTATGCACCTCTTGAGCATTGTAGATCTGGGGTCTACCACTACTTTGATACTGTGGAAAATCCATCTTACGATGATCCTTACCACGTATCTGACACTGCAACAGTTCCCTACCACCGCCTCTAGCTTGCTGCTCTCTATGCCCCTTCTCAGTTGTATTGAATCTCTTGTAAGGAACCACATTATCTTTCTCACTTGCATCTTGAGGTCTTCCTCACTTTGGTGGCCATTTTGATTTAGCTTTGTCGTTTCTCTTCAAGTCATGTTTCGGCTCAAATTTGTGCTTCAACTGCTCATAACAATGCTTCAACTTTTGGATGGCCTCCTCCAACGATCTAGACTCATCAAACTCAATCTGGTCTCTGTATGTAACTGGAGATCCATTGATGAATCTTTGAACCTTGGCTTTCTCATCTATGAGGTAAGGCACATATCTCAACAACTCCAAAAATCTGCTAGTATATTCCTCATTTGTCATTGAACCCATCCGCAACTCATAAAACTCCTTAGCTTTGTCATCATAATACCTCTCAGACAAGTACTTGTTCTTGAAGAGTCATTCAAACGCATGCCAAGTCAAATCATCCTCATGTATGTCCTTGACATTCTTCACATCTTCCCACCAAATATTCACTTTACCTTTGAGACTGAAAAGGTTTATCCTTGCTTTCATGTTTTGTGAGTAATCATGCAATCTAAAGAATTTCCTCATGAAAAGAAACCAAGCCTCCACATCTTGCGATTTCTTCATCTCTCCATCAAAGGTAGCTAGCTTTGCCTTCTTGAACTCATCCGACAAGTATCCCCTATCATTCCTCCTATACAGATGATAATGATGACGATCATGATGTCTATCAGAACCAAAACTAGAGTAATACCTGTGTTTGTCACCCCTCCTATCTAGAGTGTCCAACATCCTGCCATCTTTGATAGTGTCAGATATATTTGACCTATGTATACAATGAGACATGATGCCATATGCCCCATTAGTTATGTCCTCATGTCCATGGCTGATCCGAAGAGGTCCCTGTGGCTGCAAATTGACAAACTCTGAAGTAATATCGCATTCACCTATGCTTGTTTCTCTTGTGCATGCATGATTTTGTCATTGTTTGCTTTGCAATTCCTTATTTCTTCCATCGGGCTTCTCAATGTGTCCACCAAGTCAGAAGAGTGCCCCACACCACGATATCCATATGATTCATAGGGAGATTCTATGTAGTCTACCATCTTGCTAGCCATTTGATCTCTTTCCTACAAGGCATATTATGTCAGCTAAACCAAATCACCATAAATCAACGTACCTCAGCATAACTCGGGGAGGATACCTTGTCTTCAAGATCATCAAATTAGCATGATGCATGTACAACATAACCATAATAACATATAGACATATATCAATAAGTGGATAAACTCATAACCATCATACTAACTAGGGTCCAGTCATCAATGCACGTTATGACATCATGCATGACAACAACCATTACTCTAATATACACATTGCCTCATGCAACTATCCACCTGCATAAGCAATCCTAATTAACTACACGTACACATAAATGCATGTAGTCAAGCATAAGCAATCAATTCTTCTAATCAATCTACAAGACTAATGCATGTAATCAAATAATCAAGAATGCAACCCAATGTACAAGGATGTAATCAAGCTGCAAATAATTGCATAACCAATCATATACTCATAACGATGAATTCCATAAAACCGACATCATGATCCTCATGATAACCTTACTACTACCATGCTCAATATGATGCAGTGCAACAAGCACATGGAATTGACATGCATGCATGATTAACACATTCACCCATATCTGTAGCACTAGATATGACCCAAAGAGAGTGCAACCATGCTCTGATACCAATCTGTAACACCCCCTCCCAGGTCTACCCAAAGTAACCATGCCAACCAAGGTAAACGTGAGGAGAGATGCTACTATGATCATATTCGACCTCCTATGTCACCTTAAGGAAGTGGAATCGACGAAACATCACATAAAGTCATCCAACATCATCAATATAACCCTCAGGAGACAAGTCAGTGACTCAGACAGCATGTCCCTAGGTCCCAATGCCATTTTGCATCTCTTAGGCCATAATCGCTCTCATGATATGGGCAAGGGAGTGGCCAGCAACCCAAAGTCGCTCTCACAGGCCTACCTGCTAGCTACTATGGACCAAAAGAGCCAGTTTTGTGCCAACGACTCCGAGACTTAAGCCACTTTTCTAGCCCATAATCTTGGCCTCTACCCATAACTTGTTGCAACTTCCAGAATCCATTAAAAACATGATAACAATGTTGATCAATCAAACATCACTCTCAAGACTAGGCCCGAGCATCCCCAACTAGGACTGACATTCTATCAAACACTTGGCACCAATGCAACCTACATGTCTAGGATACAAGGAGCATAAATCACTAAAACAACTTATGAAACATAACCATAAGGATCACCTCCTTCTCCATTGAAATCTACATCATCAATTAAGTTTTTCATCCATCCATTTAACAGTTACCAGTAAATATATAAAATAACCATGATATAAACCAGTCATTCAACCATGCTTATAACTAGCATAAAACCATATAAATCTGAGACATATGACAACCATCATATCCACATATAAATCAGTGCAAAAGAAAGAGAACTTAGCTTTTATTAATCATAGGTAAATCCGACCAAGTTTGGGACTTCCACATAGCACCCAACCATAGACATGGTTGAACCAAATCTCTCTTTCAGCCAATAACTCTCGTTCCATATTCCAAGCATGAATGTGGGATCTCATAGAACAACCAGAGCAAGAACAACCAAGGGAATCCAGAGGTTAAACCCCCTCCATCCTCATCAAACCATGATCACACCAAAACCAATGCTTCGCTCACAACCGAACGGAACTTGGAATGCCATCCGGAATCCATCACTATCCCTGAGGAATTTTTCGTCTCCTTGTCTCTCAATCTTTGTTGCAATCCAAACCCGGATCACTAGGCCCTGAACCGAGACTGCTCCCTCAGGCTTTACTGTGTATCCTGCCAAAACGGTCAAGGGATTCCTAGACCTTTGGGAATGAACCTTGAGACCACCTCTGCCCCAGATTTTGAAATCCATCCAACAATTCAAAAGGTCAAAAACCAAAATAAAATCCCAACATACCATGGCATCCAGAAAAATGCTAGGCTAGGCTAAAATCCATTGTCATAACCCGGAAAAACCATGCTACTGATAACAAGAGAACCATACACCAACATGAAAATCCATGCATGTCCAAACTAGCTAGGAAATCACACATGCAAAAGGTTACCTTCAAGTATCCCTGGTGAAGATGCTTGAGTCATGCTTTCCTTTCCTTGATCCTTACTTGATTTTCCTTTCCTTTCCTTGCTTTCCCTTTTCTTTTCTCCAAACTAGAGTGCTCCAAGAAAACTTTAAGTGACCAATAGTAAGAGAGAGAGAGAGAATAATGGGAGAGCTCCAAACTTGAACTAACAAAAGGTTACCAACTGATCCTCAAAAGCCTTTTTATGAATGAGGCCTCTATTTTCTTCATTTTCCATTATTTTCCTTCAATTTCCTCCTCACATGCAACCTGTGACCTTTCACCTTACTTTTATCATAATTTCATTTATTTTCATATATAAATGTGCCAAAAATGCCTTTTTTGCTCTTAATGCCTTTGCCTTAGCCTTTGCCAATTTTCCTTAGCCAAAACACACATCCAATGATGCCCACTAGGATATCTTTGCCCAGCATTCAGCTTGGAATAAGTGTCCCTTAACCACGGTCTTATTTTTTCCTTTATTAACTTTTATTACATGAACTTTTCTCTAGGGTTGTTACAGGCATTTGTCAACTGAATCTTTAATAAGATAAATTTTTGTAAGGGTTTTCCTCTCAAGGAGAGAGAGGTTTTTCCCTAGCTGAGAGCCAACATCTTATGTTCTTGTCTCTTTTGTTTTGGTAAGTGTTTGATGAAGTAAGATACAACACTCTAATAATAATAAGAGAAGATTGTGCTAATAAGAAAAAGAAAAAAGTACCTCACAAATAGTTATCATCGTCAGAAGAATCTCATCCTACCTAGATGCCCTCGATTATTCAACATGGTATCAGAGCTAAGGTGACATAGCAAGGATGGGCATCTCAAGAACACAAAGGTTGAAGCATCATATCTACAAGCTAGGGTTCCAGATCCATCAAAATAAGAAGAACTACCTCTCCTAGATCCATCAAAGAAGGACTACCATTTTGGGAACAAATAAAGAAGAAAGCCTTCCATATAAAGGCATCTACAAGAAAGATCATGCAAGAAGAGTCTCCATCAAATATTCTTCATCTTCAAAGGAAGGCACCCAAGATCAATTCCTATTAGTGAAGATCTCCATAACTACATATTGAGAAGCTTTCATCACCAATATGATATCCCATAAGGCACCTTGAAGGAAGCATCTTGAATAACTCCAAGATTTAAGAAGTCAAATCATCAAATTTTCAAGGAAGCTACAAGATATCTTCACAACAACTCTCTCAAGTAAGTATATTTATGTCCTCTCTGAACATATCAAAATGTATTTTTGTAAAGAAAGTAACAAATTGGTTGGGACTGCTAATTTCCTTGCATGGAAAAAGAGGATTGGTATACTTTTAAAAGAAAATGAAGTTATGGACTACGTCAAAGGGAATGTGATTGTTCCTACAAAGGAACAGACTCAAGCCCTAGCAAAGTATAATAAGGATGAAACAAGGGCTCAAAGGATTATGATAGAATCCATCAAAGACCCTCTCATTCCTTATGCTTCCAAACTTGAAACATCTAAAGGAATTTATGATAAGTTGGTAGAGTTATTCTTGGCTAGTATTGCTAGAGAAGTGCTATCATTGTGTAATGAATTAAATAAAATGAAGATATATAAAGAAGAAGGAATAACTCCCTACTTCATGAAGATCTCTGAGATGAGAGACCAACTACAAGAATTAGGAGAAGTTATGTCAGACAGAGAGATGGCAACTGTGGTGCTTAATGCATTACTTGAAGAATGGGGCAACTTCACATCAAGTATATATGCCAAGAAGGAAGTTACCCCGTTGAATGAACTTTGGTCTCTATGCAAAATTGAGGAGACTAGACTCAAAGCTAGAGATGATGTGGGATCAATGGAGCAGGCATTTGCTGCTATGGCCAAGAGAAAAGGGAAATTTGGCAAGTTTGGTCCACAGAGAAAGAGTAAAAGATATATGTCTAAAGTCCAATGCTTTTGTTTCCAAGAATATGGACACTATAAGAGGGATTGTCCTAAGTTCAAGAAGGACAACAATAAGATGAAATGAGAAGAAGCCCACATTACCTAAGAAGTGAAAGAAGAAGAGAAGAAGCAAAAGAAGGAAGCTCCTTCGGATCTCTACTATGACTGAGATCAACTTCTTCACATAAGTTCTCTTTAAAATTATGGATATCATAGGAATATGTAGTAGCAGGATAGAATGCACGGTTTATGAGAATGACATCTTCATAAATATAGGACCATTGTGTAGAGGTAGCTCAAATATAGATATTCATATAGATGTATCCATTGAATGACCTCATCTTGCATAAAGGAATGATCATGATTAGGAAGAATCATCTTAGAAGGCCACTATCATCAACAGAAAGGAGCATTTGCAGGATGAGGGCTATAAGAATCCTCCAGTGGAATATTCAATAGAAGGCTCATGATTTTCAAAAAAGGAAAATGTCTGGATGTGAATTCCACCTATGGGGATTCAAGAAAGGATGTAGGTAGAGAAATATGTAAGAAAGCAAATGAGATTGAGGTAATCTCAATCAAGGAAGTTGTTAAAGGAAGTTGAGGTGATCAAGGAAAGAACTAAGATGAGGTATGTATGCATCTATGTTTTTTAGGTAAGTCATGTCATTTTTTGCATTAATGAGCACGGGGAATTGCTTTGGAAGCATGGTCAAGAATAGGGTAGATCTCCTTCATTAAGAATATGCATGAAGGCATGGTTCACACACTAATAAAAGTCAACATGAGAAATGACCTCACATGGAGTATGAGGTGATTGACTAGGAAACCTATAAAGAAGCATATGGGAAAAGAGATTAGGGATAAAAAGACACCATGGACACTAGGAATCAACATCTGACAAATTTGTTAAGACATCTCCTGGAAGAAGGCACAAGAACTATGACAAAGAAAGAAAAAGATCAAAGGACCCTTGACACCTAAAAAGGCCTTGGAGATGTGAAACATGCAGGATGTTGATGATTCAAGACAGAAAAATGTCATGATGAAGAGCCATCTCAAAATGTACTATTTGACTTAATATTATATTTTGATTTTTTGAGTAATATTTGGATGGGGTCATGCGGGGCAACTAGAAAAAGAGTTGTAAGTGCAAGTACAACTAACATTCTTGTGGTGGATGGAAATTCTTGAAAGAAGCATAATGAGAAAAAAGTAACCATATGAAGAAGGTTCCAGATATGTATCAAGAAGGCCACTTTCCATGGAAAGGAATGAAATGACAAACCAAGAAGGAAAGTGATTGATGGCTTATTCCCTACAAGGAATAAGCTCTACTGAATTTCATGAAATCAAGGAAAGAAAGTAATCAAGCTACTAAAGGACCCACAAAAATAATTTGTTGACGAAAAGAAGAGTCCCTAGTTGAAAGGAAACTGTGACAAGTCCCTAATTAAGAGGGAGCTTGGGCAAGTCCTTGGTTAGAGGGAATTTGGGTACATTCCTTTACAAGAATGGGCATATATTCCCTAGTTGAGAGGGAGATATAGACACAACATTATTATCTTCACTTAGGAAGAAAGAATGGAGGGTTGGGTAATCATCCGGCATTCGATGTTCTTTGAGGATGTGTAGGGAATCCAAGACAAGAGTAGGAAAGAATACTGATATTATTTGAGGGTTGGGAACCCAAGACAAGAATAGTTCTAGAAGGTCATACTCAGTGAACACCCGGGTGGGTATGTACCTTGAGAGGCAATGATGAAGGTGTTTATAGTCATTGATCTCGCTAACATTGTGCTTTGATCTAATGACAAATAGAGCTATCAGTCAAGGCCTTGTTGTGGAAACAATGTTGGTTACTATGATGTTATAACATATGGATTGCCAATCCGATATCTCTTATGTGAATTCTTCAGATTGAAAATGTCCAAACACCTTGTAATGATTTATGAATAGCTCCCTATTTAAGAGGGAGTGTTGAAGAAAGTGTAACTAGGTTCGGTCTTCATAAATGTAATTTTGATCTTTGTACTTGTAAAAGAAAATAATTATTATTATTGTCATTTGTAAAAATGAATTTCTTGTTCAATGCATAGGTCATGCACATGTTTAAGTGCTCCTAGGAAAGTCAAAGAGTCAATGCAATTGTTAAAGACCCATGAGGGCATGTTACACCATGTAAATATATGTATTAGAGTCAAAGAAATATGTCAAAGGTGATCCTCCAAAGCAAAGATAAGTCTCCTCTTAAAAGTCGGCTCAAAATGATTTTTTTGGTGCACTTAAGGACATGTCAGCCTCACTAACTCAATTTGGCCCAAATAGGAGGGACAATCTCCTATATATAGGGAAGTTCGACCTCACAAAAGGATCATAAATCATCTCTGAAATCAGTAAATAAGAAAGGACGAAAAAAGGTGTGAAAAAGGTGCATATAAGGTGATTCTAGGGCAGTGAAGAAGAAGGAAGAAGAAGTCGAGTTTGGCAGGTCTATTTTGGGGTCAAATTATGTCACACGTGTGAAGGAAACGAGATTAAGTCTGCTGCCAATCAGATCCAAAATTGCAACAACCTAAGAGAACTAGTTTGGGTGGAAAAGAGGCTCCAAATAGGCCTCCATCTCAAGTGAATAAGGTCCCACCTCAAGTGAAGGAAGGGAGCAATCTAGAAGGACAATCTTGAGCCTTAATCATCCACGTGTGCAAGGAAAAATCAGATCTGAAGTAGGGTTAGAGGATCAACCTCTAACTCATAAATATACCTCAAGAAGAACCTCATTCCCTAGCCCAAGTATCAAAGAGAAGGACTGTTGCCTAGCAAGGTAGAGAAGGAAAGAAAGACACCAAAGAAGAGGTCTCTAAGGAGACCTAGGGTTTCTGTAGTAGCCGAAAAAAGAGCAATGCTATCAGTTGCCAGAAGAAGTGCTAAGAAAGAGATCAAGGTACAAAGCAGAAGAAGGTGTTGATTGAAGAACAAAAGGAA
Organism: Pinus taeda; assembly: GCA_000404065.3. Classification (NCBI taxonomy): domain Eukaryota; kingdom Viridiplantae; phylum Streptophyta; class Pinopsida; order Pinales; family Pinaceae; genus Pinus; species Pinus taeda. Next base: position 221,770 of record APFE030746140.1, read on the forward strand.
CAAAGATTGTGTCTTGTGCTTGGAGGATATACTGGTCAAGGGTCTAGGGTTTAGCATTTTCCAATTGAAGCTTCAATAAGAGAAATTTATAGAAGGGTTTTCCTCTCAAGGAGAGATAGGTTTTTCCCTGGCTGAGAGCCAACATCCTGTGTTCTTGTCTCTTTTGTTTTGGTAACTTTTTGATGAAGTAAGAGAATGCACTCTAATATTAATAAGAGAAGATTGTGCTAATAAGAAAAAATAAAAAGTACCTCACAAATGGTTGTCATTGTCAAAAGAATCTCACCCTACCTAGATGCCTTAGATTCTGTAGAAATTTTGAATAATAAACACATATTCAATGGAGATTATCCTAATCATGTACTATTGCGGAATACATACACAATACATAAGCTCCTCTATGTTGATCATCAATATATCCGCATCAATAACAATAAAACATCAAGAGCATGCACACATTAACACAATATGTAACCCGGGGAAAGATTACAGCTGAAAACCCCACACTATCTGTATATTAATGATTGAGAACATGTAACATTACAATAGTCAATACTTCTCAACAAGTATCCAGCACTATCTCCACCTGTTTACACACAATACAAACTCAGATCTGATCTCCAAATCTATTCCACTGCTTGCCTACCTCCACTGCTCAATACCTGCTCAAGAATTGATGAGAATGGTTGAACCAAACTCGTATTTACCTTAAAAGAATCACTCACACTGGGAATCACATGAGAAAAGGCTATAATCACTTGGTATTGGACAATTCTCATTGGCATAACTCAATCCCATTGATTGTGCAAATCCTCATGCACATCTATAGTCACAACTGATAGCAATCTGATCCTCTAACACCTGTCCCTGCCGAACTGAACATGCACTGACATGCAACTGAGTTAACTGATGTATTCTTTAGTTGCATTATGAGTTAATAATTAGTTTAACAACTCATCATTAGTCTATTTGCAGTTAGACTAATTACAACTAGTTTAACCAATTCAAACTGAACACAACTCCATCAACTCCACAATCAACTCCACCAAACTCAACTGATTGAGTTCTAACTGAACTCATGCATGCAACAACTCAACTGACCCACAAAGAAAAAGTATTTCCTTCTGACAGCTTCATGTGCCACATCTGTAGCTCAAACTGAAGTGCTCCAAGAGAATAAGATAAAGTTTACAGTCCAAATATTATTATAAGTTAATAATATTTGACTGCTCTATAATTAGACTTGACAGTGTCACCGCTGTTGTCTAAAAATATAAGTCCATCTATTTTTTCCAACTTGACCAATCATCCATAAACAACATCCTGCAACTCATAGACATGATCCATATGTCTAAAAATAGACTTTGCGCCATAATTTGCCTGCAGGCCCACTTAATGAAGGCGACTCTTTTCACTAAGCTCCATCATCTTGTTGCAATCTCAACACTCCCTCTAGACAAGATATGGATTATCAGCAACCCCTATCCTGCCTCGGTGGTATTTGAATTTGCTCCTGGTGAGAGCCTTCGTCAGAATATCAACATCCTGATCCTTCGTTGGAATGTATGAAAGTAACATGATCCTCCACTGCACACAATCTCTGATATGATGGTACCTGGTGTCAATGTGTTTAGATCTGTCATGAAATACAGGATTAGTCGAGAGTTTAATGCAACTCTGTTTATCACATTAAATCACAGTATGATCCAAATGAGAACCGAACAAACCAACCAGAATCTTCCTCATCCATATAGCCTCGCATGCAGCCAAACTTGCTGCCATATACTCGGCCTCTGCTGAACTGAGTGCCACGGATCTCTGCTTCTTGCTGTACTAAGAAACTGTTGTCGATCCAATACTGAAGACCCCTCCTGATGTGCTTTTTCTATTCGTTGGGCTCCCTGCCCAATCTGCATCCGTGAAGCCACATAGCTTCACCTCATCCTCCTGTCTATACCATAATGCATATCCTGATGTTCCTCTCAAATAATGCAATACATGCTTGCCCACCTTCCAGAAGAGCTTGGTAGGCTTAACCATAGCTTGTGAAAGCTGGTTAACTCCATAGCATATATCGGGTCGTGTATTGATCAAATACATCAGCAACCCCACCAAATGTCGATAAATAGTGGCATCCACTTCTCCCGAAGTGGCATCCTCCTTCCTCCAACCTCCAGGAAGAGGAGTATCAACAGGTTCGTAGCCATGCATGTTGTACTTCTCCAGTATCTCCCGAGCATACTTACCTTGAGAAACAAATAGTCCACCATTACACTACCATATTTCCAATCCTAGGAAATATTGAAGGAGGCCCAAGTCCTTCATCTCAAACTCCTTAGAAAGATCATCCTTGCATGAAAGTATCAATAGCTCATCACCCATTAGAATCAAATCATCTACATATAGTACAATGATAAGCAACTTACCCTCCACCAAAATCTGGTATAGGTTAGGATCCACCTCACTCTTGGAGAATCCAAGTCCAGTGAAATAGTTGTCTATCCGTGTGTACCAAGCACGTGGTGCTTGCTTCAACCCATACAATTCTCTCTTGAGTCTGCACAAATGCGACTCACTGCTGAAGACCTCAAAGCCTTCAGGCTGCTCAATGTTCACCTCCTCCTCAATGACTCCATTAAGGAACACAATCTTCACATCCATCTGATGAATGTGCCATCCCATCTACGCTGAGAGAGCAAGAATCATTCGTATGGAAGAATACCTTGCGACAGGTGCAAAGGTCTCCTCATAATCGATCCCCTCTATCTGTGAAAAGCCTCGGGTAACAAATCTTGCCTTGTACTTCTCCACACTCCCTTCAGCTGCCTGCTTAACTTTGTAGATCCATCTCAAACCCACCACTGATTTCCCTTCTAGTCTAGGAACAATCTCCCATGCACTATTTCTGACAATAGAATCATACTCTTCCA
>APFE030746144.1:0-31037 GCA_000404065.3 Pinus taeda
CCTAAAAATCCCAAATCAAACCTTTTTATCCGTTTACTAGCCTAAAATCAGTGTTCTTTATTGGTTATCTCTTCCCGTTGAAGATCTTTGCCGAGATAGACCGGAGAGAGCCCTCTCCTGCCCCGTAGGGCTAGCTACGAGGCTAAGTGGTTTGATGTTGCCTTGGAGTTTACCTTTTTCAACCTGAGGTGAAATTTCAAACGCTAACAGTAAGTTTAGTTAGTTAATGCTTGCATTCATGTAACTACTGCTCTCTAGATACCTGAACATTCTCTCATAAATAACTCATGCATGTCAGTTCAGTCAGAGACCCAATTGAGATCAGAGGAAGGGACATTGTACTATTATTTGGAGTATTTTTCCTATATAGGAAACTCATCCATGCAAAAGGAATTATCTCCTTCATGATTGTGCAGTTAGATCAGAGGTTAGTGACTGTGTGAAGAGGCCAATTCACACAGGTGGTATCACTGGACCCCAAGGAAAATTGCACAAGGAAATAGGAGGCTTAGAGGGTAGAGGAGAAGGTTTCTGAGAAGCCTTTGACTGCCTATGAGCAGCAGATTGATTACAGAGAGAGCCAGATAGCTTGTGAGCTGATTCTTTTTGTAACTTGAACATATTTCCACTTGTATGATAATACGGAGATTGGGGTTTTAGGTTGAGGCTTTCCCCGGATTATTCTTTTGTGTTTCATGTGTGATTGAATTCTCTTCATGAGTTATATGTGTTCTATTTGATCTTGCTCATATTTGATTAGGCTTCCGCAAAGTTTGTTGTAGAAGTAGATCTTGAATTTTTCTTTAGTATATTGCATAATTTGTTGATCTACAATGGAAATTTCTACATGGTATCAAAGCAGAGGTGATCAAAGAGGAGAACAACATACTAGAGGAGATTTCGAAGTTTTGAGTTTTGGGCCATGAGTTTTAGAGTAGATATGAAATTTTTTGTGCAAAATTTTCATAAACAAATAGAAGATCTAGATTCCTTGTGGAAAAATACCCAAATTCAAAAAAAAAAATCAACTAAATAAGATTTCAGATGAGGGAGATATCGTTGATTTAAAATCATCTCTTTTTCCAGAAAATTTCGTGACGGTGGGAAAGATAAAATAGATTGGTGTGCTAGCCAAGAACTTGTATGCACTTGAGTTTCAAGATGCATGCAAAGCCTTGAGGAGCAAGGTAAAGGTTAGATGCTTGGTGGTTGAGAGGGAGAGTACATTTAATCTCAACATGCAATGCCAGAAGAAGTCTTAGATACTTATGGAGGAGCCACAATTGGTGAAGCAACTTCAGGAGATTGTGGTGTAGCCACAACTAGAGAAGTTGAGAGGAGATAAAATGGAGGCATCCACTCATGCAGAGACCTCCAGTAGGGGGAATTTCAATCCTAGTGGGCAGAGGCATCACATGGATCCATACCTCTAGGTCAGAGGTGGGGCGATGTGGAGTGACAGTCCCAAGAAGGCTGGAATAGGGGCAAGATCATTGAGGTACCCAACCTCTTTGATTAGACCTTTCTACAAGAGCCCCAACAAGGAGTAGCAAGATTGGCTAAGCGGGTAGTGATGGATGTGGATGGAGTAGCAGAGAGAGCTACAGTGCAAGAATCCCAAGACAATGCAGAGCTAGCAGGCTGCAACAATGCGAGAGGCAAAGGAGTGTTGCACCAATGTAGGATGGCACAGAGAGGTGTGCAACGGTGTGAGATGCATGGAGTGTTGTAGCAGCTCAGAGGTTAGAGAAGGAGCACTTGTCAGTGGCAGAGGGAACTTTAGCATCAGAGGATGTTTCTAGCCCAACAGGGAGGTTAGTTGGGAGTTTTATTGTTTCTAGAGTTGCTGGAGCAATAACACTTGGGAGAAGTGTTGCATGCAGAACATTCCAAAGGTTCAGGATCGGGTTTGAGTGGAATGCCTTTCTTGTTGACAGGGAGTGTTGAAAATGGAAACAAGAAATGCTAAAAATAGAAATGCTAAAAATAGCACTGCTATAAATAGTAGTTCGGGTACCAGTGTTGGACATAGCAACAAGGAATGAAAAAAGAAAGTGATAAAAATAACATTGCTATAAATAGAACTTTGGGATGGATTCCAAATTTCAATTTTAGTTAGTCCCTGAACTAAAATTGAGAAGTAAAATTCGAATTTGATCTTAGCAACTATTTGTAAAATAATTAATTAATTCATCTTGAGTTAATTAGTTGTAGAAAATCAAACATGAAGTCTATTTGAGGACATGCAATAGTTTCTCCATTGATTGAGGAATTTATCCATCAGTTAAAGAGATAAGGATGAGTTGTAATTAGTTAGCTCAGTTATCTGAGTTAAGTCCAGTTAGATTAGTTTTGACAGTTTGTGGAATTAATTGTGAGTTTAGTTAGTTAATACTTGCATGCATGTAACTGTTGCTCTCCAGATAACTAAATATTCTCTCATAAATAACTCATGCAAGTCAGTTCATTCAGAGACCCAGTTGAGATCAAAGGAAGGGATAATGTACTATCAGTTGGAGAATTTTTCCTATATAGGAAACTCATCCATGTAGAAGGAATTATATCCTTTAGGATTGTGCAGTTAGATCAGATGTTAGTGAGTGTGTGAAGAGGCCAATTCACACAGGTGGCAGCATTGGACCCCAAGGAAAACTACACAAGGAATATGAGGCTTGGAGGGCATAGGAGAAGGTTTCTGAGAAGCCTTTGACTGCCTATGAGTAGCAGATTGATTGCAGGGAGAGCAGGGTAGCTTGTGACTTGATTTTTTTTGTAACTTGAACATATTTCCACTTGTATGATAATATAGAGATTAGGGTTTTAGGTTGAGGCTTTCCCCGAGTTATTCTTATGTGTTTCATGTGATATTGAATTCTCTTCATCGGTTATATGTGTTCTATTTTATCTTGCTCATATTCAATTAGTCTTTCGTAAAGTTTGTTGTAGAAGTAGATCTTGTATTTTGCTTTAGTATATTACATAATCTGTTGATCTGCAGTGGGAATTTATACAGTGTGTTTTCCCTTCTCTAATATCCAACAATTTGACATATAATTCCAATTGTTGATTGTTTTTATTTAGGTTGTCTAAGGGATAATGTACAATTGTAGCACCAAGTTTCTATTTGAACATAATAATAGTAGATCATACAAAACTCACCAGGTACTTAAAAAAGAATTGAGTAAAAGCTTCTTATGAATCTCTTGTGGATAGTGAACTTCCCGAAGAAATATAACATTCTTTTTGACCTCGTGAATTCCAAAAGTGAGTGCATCATCCCCCAATGCAATTCCAAGTTTTTCATATGCAACCTTAAGATGTGTTGGGCGTGGAGCCTCCCCCCCCCCTAGTGGGGGTTTGAGGGGAGTGCCCCTAAAGATAAAAATAGATGTAAATTTTCCTTTTAAAATATTGCAATTTCGTAGTTAATCTGAGTTGTTCATTAGGCAGATGACCTGACGGTAGAAGTTGTACTTAATTTAGTGGTTTTTTCCCTAGAAGGCAATCCCTCACTATATATGATGGAATTATATTGCGACTATGCATATGTGTATTCTGAGTGAGAAAGAGAGAGGAGATTGTGTGAGAGAGAAGAGGAAATTACAGTGGATCTATTGTAGGTTGTATCTCTTTATTTTGCTGGATAATATAAAAGGAAGGTCTGATTGTTTCTCCATGGAGGTAGCCCATATTGGGTGAACCACGTATATCTGTGTCTCTCTTGTTTTATGTGTTTTCTTTATTTTTGTTTCTGCAATATTTTATGTGTTCCATTGCTCTGTAATGCATATTTTTTAACAAAAAGCCAATTATGCTGAGAGGTTGATACATTTGTGTCCTCAACATCTTCACAGTAAACTTGAATCCAAAACAAACTTTTATATAGAAATAACTAGTATCTTGCTTATTTTAGCAATTCAAGCTATATTCCAATCCTACAAGTTCAATTATTTGACGATTTCGTCTCTGAAAACCACAAGAAAGAAGCCAAGGAAGGAAAAAAAATTCACAGTTTTTACATATCAGGTCTACAAGTAAAAGTGAAAAGGAGAAAACATAGCCCGAAAAAGAGCTCTTTGCTACCCTTTTCTCCAACACCATGCTTTCATTTTGGAATCTGTATTTTGAAGACTATTCAAAATTCTCATCTTTAGGATTTAATCTATTACTTTCATTTCATATCTTTTAATGCAGGTGGGTCAAATCATACATTACATTGGAGGTATAATAAGACTTAATGTGAAACAGGCTTAAGTGGAAACAATTCATGTAAATGTATGGGCTCTGGTTCATATTCCCCTGTATATGGGCAAAGTAGAGAATCAAAATAAGATAAAAGTACAACATCTTGGAGAAGAGTTGTACTTTACAATCTAAACAATATTTTTTTGTAGATTAACAATGCAAATGTTGTATTTGTGTTGTTGCTTTTAGAGTAATTTGGCTTGCTTGACTTTGTCCTTCTTGTTGCCAACATGGTACTGTTGTTACTACACATTTATCAACCTCAAATTGGTGCATTGTTGGTTAGTATGCACATCCTTTAAATATTTCTTTCTCCATTTTTTATGAATACAGTTACACCTACATGGAGTTGTTGGAAAACCATATTTCTTGGGCTGCAATGAAATATAATCGCATACTTACAATAGGGATCACAATTTTTCATGCCTAATTTAGTACAACAATAATAGAGGTCCATCATGACAAGGATAGCAATAGCATAGGCTCAGTAATAACAACGTGCTAGTGACAATTTGGAGAATTTTCACATATAGAATTGACCTAACTACTCTGAGAATTAGCCTAACCATGCTGAAATGTCATACAATCCAAAATTGAAGCAATCAATGTCTTGCGAACATGAGCCATAGTTGAGGCATACAAAACAATGAACTGATTATGGGCCATGTTGGAATATTCAATATATTGCATTAGAAACAAGTATATTCACAAGTCTTGGGGATTGATTAACAAAGTGAGAAATCATGTCAAATACTCCATAAAGATGGGGAACTTGGTCAGGGTCACTAAGTTCACCTACTTTAAACCAAAAGTGCATAAAAGAATTTCGGTCAAAAATTCTAATGAACTTTGGACCCCAAGTGATCCTAAAGCTCTAGCCTAAGAAAACTAATGAGCTATATTAAGATGAAAGAAAAATGTTGGTAAAATAAATGCATTTTGGAGTTCTATGATTTTGTAACTACTACTTCACTTTAGTATTGTGACAAGTCACATAAGCATGTTGTGTAATTTTATATCTAACGCAGATGGTGTAGAATCCCAAATGCATGTCAATAAAGGCTCATAATACCTGGTTTCCCTTCTTAAAATATTTTTTCATTGTTTTTTAATATCACCCTCATGATGGTTGGAAACATTGCACCAACATTTTTTATTCTTGTCTATTTCTTGTGTCTTAAATAGAATTTGGTAGAAAGAGGTGGTATATTCCATTACCATGGAAGCCACTAAAAGTTCATAATTTTAAGGTATCTTGTGCTACATTCCGAGTTTTAAGTACTGCAACAAATTTTGGAAGATGTTTGATTTGCTGAGTTGATGTATTTTCAGAAAATTTTGTGAAACTTAAATTGTTGTTGTCGAAATAGCCACCATAGCTAAAGGCATTCAAAGTAATCAACTCCCAACACAATTTGGGAATGTTCATTATATTTCAATTGATAAGAATACATTCTAAAGTCTTTGTAGAAATTATTGGCAAAGTGAAACACCTATTTAGATAATAGATCGGATGATCAGGCTCAATAATTCAATGGTTTGCAGAAACAATGCATGTAGATATGAAAATGAATTATCAAAAACTAGGGATTGTGGACCTCAAGTAAGCATTAGTTGTAGTAGCTTCTTCAAGGAACTAAAACTCCAGCCAAATGAGACCACTATTCAAGACAATGACAACAAAATGTTATAACATTAATTAATTTTGCTAAATCACCAAAATGATGGTAATAAATAATTGCAATTTTGAATTTCTAGGATTCCGGAATATATGGTTACTACAACTTCTTGGTTACTATGGTAGATGGAAAAGAAACCAAATGTTCCTGTGTTCATAAAAGCTCATATGAGTTGTTAAGTGGGCCTTTGTTTACATGCATTCAAGTATCATTATTATGCAGGTCTCTGCAAATTTTCCAAAACTTTGAACAACTGGTGCTACTTATTGCCTATTTCCAATGGAGTTTGTTACCCACCATTTTGTGGGTGATATCCCTAGGAGATTTTTTCTTTCTCCAATATGGTCCTCAATTGGCAGCTAGCATCCCCTTGTAGCCACTAGCTAGCTCATTGTGTCATTTCTTCTCCACCTGAGCTAGCCATGTGGCCCCTCACCCATCTACCATGATCATATGTTTGAAGGTGAGCCTCCCGAACCTAAAGGTATGCCTTGTCATTTGGTAATTGATTATTGTACTTTTCTTATCATGGACACTACTCGGCATGGATTAATGAGGGAATTCTGTGCAAAGAATGGCTCAATTTTGTGCCCAGGTCCCCTAGACCCCTTTTTAGATATTAACCTTACATTCTGGTCTCATGGAATCTGTTTTACTAACCATTTGGCTTTAGGGATGGTATTTCAGGGGAAACCCTGATTTTGGTTGTGTGGTTTGACTCCTTTATCTACTCATATTACCCCCTTTTCCAGTCATTGTTACCCCCTTCATCATTTCTCCTGTCTGGATCCACATAGGGTTAGCTCGCCTCTTCCCCTTACCCACACCTTTCATCATGCTTAGAATGATGCCCCGAAGGTTGATGCAGCTAAAAATAAATATAAAAGCATATTTTTCCACACTCAATAGGAAACTGTACCACAAAATGCAAAATATAGTCGAGACAAATATTGAAAAATGAAATTAACACAAACAGATTACAGAAAACACACAGAGAACTCAGACACAAAATATTGGCAGAAAAGGCTTCAGCCTCATGGCTTTCTCAGGTATTCTCTCTCATTTTTATTCATTAATAATTGAATATAGTGTTACAAATAAATAGATGAGAGACATTGTTCTCAAGATAGTGCGTGCTATCTTAGACACTTTTGGTTGAGATAATTTCTCCTTTGGTTGAGATAATTGCTCACCAGACACACACCAATATAGGAGTTACCTAAACTAACTCCTATCTTAGAGGAACAACCCAAGAGTTAGGCACAAATTCCTAACTTGGAATATTTAATTTATTTATTTATTTTTGGATTTATTATTGTTTTATGAGAGAGGCTAACATTCCCCCCTTCAATGATAAATCCAAAATAAGAACGAGGAACCATCTTCCAAGTTCTCATGTTGATCCTCAAAAGCATTGCCTGAAAAAATGGCCAAATCTGGATGCTAAAGAAACTGCAATATGAAGAGACTGAGTCAGCTGCATGACTGATTCATCTCTGAATGACCCTTGAGAACTCCATCATGTGCCAAGCCGCAAAAGGATCCAATTGTCCTTTGCTTGAAAACAACATCCGGTGTCCACTAACACAATTTGATGAACACCCACTAGCGTATTTGTTGATGATGATTGCCCACTGGCTGATGATGTCGAAAAAAACAACTCAATGTTGCTTTTGCTATGATGAAAGCTGCTCACTAATACTTTTGCTATCGATCGCCCACTGGCAAATTTGCTGATGCTCACTGCTGATGAAAAATGCCCACTGGCTGATGAAGATGCCCACTGGCTACTTTGCTGATGTTGTCGAGACTTTCAGTCTGACAACTACTTGTCAATTTCACTGACATTTTCCCCCCTTTGTCAGCTGAAAGGAGAGACAATCTTCTCCAAAATATATGAATTCTGAACTCCCCCCCTTCAGGTGTAGGAGAGTTTCACTGTCGTACTCCCTCGTTCAATTGCATGAGAGTACCATCATCGGTTCACTGCTGGCTGCACTATGTGTGATTGTAGTCGATTGTAGAACTGAGACAATCTTTTGACTGTGGATGACCATTCCCAAGGATCGATCCATTCATAATGTATCTTAAATCTGGCTGATTTTTGTTGGTTGCGACATTTTTCTAAGGAATGATTGGGCTTGCCACAATGGCAACAAGGATGGAGATCAAAACACTGATCTTCCATATGACCGGTTCTTCGACAATGAGAACATTTCGGTTGGACATCAACTTCAGGTTGTGTGCAATTCTGTTTGTTTGAAACTTTCTCAAAAACTACTGAGGTGAGTTGTTCAATAAATCCTGCACTCATGAACTTAATTGGCTTGGAATAATCTGGGATATGTAAGTTGGTGTCATCAGTGACATATCCTAAGCCTCGTCGATTCTTGTTATTTTGAATCTCTTTCCAGGGCTTGATGATGGGTTTGGAAGAAATTTGAATTTGATCATGAACAACTTCGACACTTGAAGTTTTTTGGATGAGTGATTTGGAATCAACATCTTTATCTTCATCTGTATGGTTGAATGACTTGCAAGAAGAACCCTTTTGTTGCAACTCATCTCTTTGAAGTTGCAACTCTAGTTGAAGAAACTCAATGGTTTCATGTGATTGTCGTAGATGCCGTGAAATATTAGCAAGAGTTTCTTTGCTGATGTGCACCATGTCTTCATCACTGGAGATGATCAAACTGTGAAGAATGTTTAACAACTGAATATGTGGCGCCATCTGAACTTGCTCACTTGAACTCAGGCTCTCTTGTCATAGATGTTGTGCTTTGAACTGTTTCACTTGATTTTGTTACTTGATTGACAGGCTCGCTTGCTATGGGACTTGAATGGCATGCTTGTTTGATTTGTTGCTTATCACACTTGCTGGGAACACTTGCTAGAGTTGTAGAAATTTCTTGCTTAAACTCTAGAATTCACGCTTGCTTGATGATGATTGTGTTTGCGTGAATGCTCACTTGCCTTACTTAATGACTTCACGCTCACTTGAAGGAATAGCCACACTCGCTTGATGTCGATCGCAACTTGCTTGATTGGTGTCAAAGTTGAACTTGTTTGGTTGCTTTGATGGTTGTTGTAATGAACTTCACTCTAGCTCGCTTAAAGTTTGAACTTTGTACTATTTTGATGCAAATTGCTTGAATGAATACTCACACTCACTTGCAAGAGATGTGAACTTGTTGCTTTTTTGTTTTATAGTTAAAATTCGTGCATTCACTTGATTCTACTTGAAGGAAGGGTGTCGAAAATGCACCCAAAAAATGCTTAATGATTTTAATGACTCACTACAATGAATTCAATTTGACTCAATTCAAGACTTGGGTGTCGGTTTCAATTGAGAATGCACCCTTACAATTCAATGTAATTTGAGTTTGATTACAAGTTCAATAATGTTGATGTAGACTGTGCTCTGAAACGTTGAAGTTTACAAATTCATTAACTTGATTATAGTGATGTAGACATTGCTTTGAAATGCTGGAGTCTGCAGATTCATGAACTTGATTGTATTGAGTGAATTTTTTTGTTGAGTTAGAATGCCGATGTTGAAAACTTTGATTATTTATTGTAGTGACGCAAATGCATGTGTTGAGCTTAATTATCCTTCCTTGCAGCTATTTCGTTATAGGTGTTGTGCTTGGTTGCATTGAACTTTATGTGTGTTAAATGAGATCATTTATGTGTCAAAACTAGACACAAATAAAAAAGCAACAACATGAAGCATGCACCATCATCAATGCACTTTTCGTGTACCTAAGATCCCCTTATTCAATTTCGGGCGGATCTAGGACACATCAACACCACAAAAAATGATATCTTTATTAAACTTTGGAGTACATCATATTTCACATTGACAACATCATCATGGAATATTCTCAAAGTTCCATAACTTCTTAAAAGAAAAGTGTCTTCAAAACCGACTCAACCTCCTAGAAGTAAAAATATTCACTTATCTCTCTAGATTTACAAAACACTTATAGCTCCAAACTTACAAAACAAATCACCTTATCACTCCATACAATCGCTTTAGAACCTTCACATACCCACTTCCTCATTTTTATAAATGTTTACTTTTTTTTTAAAGCAAAACCATTGAATATACAAATTTTGTTTTAACCATTAAAAAAGTATTTCCATATGTTTCTTATAACTAAAATTCGTGGGCATCAACATTACTTATGAAGCACGCTAGCCAAACTTCGTTCTTGGTTTATAAACACAATTAAAGAGAATTTAATGATACCTTTCTTTTGCATGCGGCCACGCACTGGAATTTCATGCTCTTCATTCCACACATGGTTCTGGATCACTACGAATATGAAAAAATTTGTTCCATTATATATTGTTCTTTAATTCATGGTGGGCGTTGGCTCCTCCATTGGTGCAAGCAGGTTCCTCCAAACAATCTAACGTTGATCCATAGTGTAGGTTTAGAGTAAGGTCAATGATCTTATGCCTGTATTGATCCTCCAATGCCCTCGGTGCTGCAAAACAATCACGGGCACCCAATGCTAAAAGGAGGGAGAATCACGTCACAGAGCCATGGGCTCTCTACCTCCCAAATTAAATATTTTGCAGTAATCTGTGATACATTCATCTCCCTTCTAAGGACCTACAAGATCCGGAGGTCGAATCCGTTTATCGTCGGAGGAATCTCAGTTTGAGATCGTGGTTTTCTTTCACCGGCGCCATGGCTGCAGCTAGTGTCCTAATCACCATGAAGGGGGGGCAAAACACGTCTATGCATTTGAATGTTCTCACATGGCTGACATGGCACAAGAAATTGTGAAAACAAATGAAAAAATCAAGGAAATAGAATTGCCTATTCAAAATGTGGATATCATAATTTCAGAATGGATGGGCTACTTTCTCCTCTTCAGAATATGTTGAACACCATGCTATATGCTTGGGACAAATGGTTGATTCCAAGTGGTATTGTGTTACCAGATAAGGCCTCTCTTTACCTGACCGCCATTGAGGATGCAGACTATAAGGCAAAGAAGATTGATTTGTGGAAGAATGTCTATGGCTTTGACATGACATGCATTAAAAAGCAAGCAATGTTGGAACCTCTTGTCGACACAGTTGATCGAAATCAAATAGTTACTAACTGCCAATCACACAAGACAATGGATATTTCAAAGTTTAAACCTGGTGATGCACCCTTCACTACATCTTTAAACTTGTAGCCAAGTGCCAAGAAGCCAAAACTTCACCAGCCTTAAATTGCAGAGCCTCAAAGCACACTACAATTCAAGATCGCTATAATAGGCATTACAACACATTTAGTTTACAAGTCTTTACACCAACATAACCTAAACATCACAACAAATTCCTTTGGTGCAACACGAATAACGATTAGATTTTTGGCATTTCCCAGCTTCTAAAGAGACTTGAGACGGATCAAACTCTTAACCTCCGAGGAATGATGAAAACTCAGCGATGTACAATTATAAGCATTCACAATACTGGAGGAATTCAATGATTTTCTGCCAACGAAATACACACAATAAATATTGTGCACAGCACCTCTACACAGTAACTTCAATTTTTTTCAGTGGCAACACGGTCCCTTAGCACCAGTACGCACATAGTACTGTTGCAACCACACTGCAAGGCTTCAATTAACATGCAATTCGATCTCCCACCATCGCTCACGAGTTTCCTTCTAATAGTAATTTACAGGTTTCAAATAGAGCCTATCACACAAACATCAGACACAACACTCAACTCTTTGTGTCCTCTCTGTGCACTACTCCATATTCTCTACACTACCGCAACTCATCCTTCTTGCGACACACCATACAAGCTAACCAGAACTCAACGCCAAAATCAACACAGCTTTCCCTCAGAACCCGAAATCAAAAAACCTCGCTCTGATACCACATATTGAAAAATGAAATTAACACAAACAGATTACAGAAAACACACAGAGAACTCAGACACAAAATATTGGCAGAAAAGGCTTCAGCCTCATGGCTTTCTCAGGTATTCTCTCTCATTTTTATTCATTAATAATTGAATATAGTGTTACAAATAAATAGATGAGAGACAGTGTTCTCAAGATAGTGCGTGCTATCTTAGAAACTTTTGGTTAAGATAATTTCTCACCAGACACACACCAATATAGGAGTTACCTAAACTAACTCCTATCTTAGAGGAACAACCCAATAGTTAGGCACAAATTCCTAACTTGGAATATTTAATTAATTTATTTATTTTTGGATTTATTATTGTTTTATGAGAGAGGCTAACAACAAACACATTTAGCGGGTGGGAAAAAGCCAATACGTGAGCTCTACCCCATCATCATGGCCATCACCCTGGTTCCTACAGGTTCTACGAGCCTCTTTTATCATATAGGAACCAATGATTGTCCCAACCCCTAGTAGGAAATGAACCACACTACCTTAAAAGGGGGTATTCACTACTATATCTTATGCATCATGCTATTACACCTTAAGCCACAAGCAGTTAAGCAAAGAAAATAATAAAAAAATGAAAAGAAATATAAAGAAGGGTGTAAAAATCAAGGTCGGGGCACCTCATGTACCACGATTACTCCCTCCTATACATTATAAACCCAAGTGTGGGTTTCCCTCTCATTAGCTACCATTTTACCCCAATGTGTGACCCAAGGCTACCCCTTTTCATCCCCTACTCCATTCACCTTTTTGTCACATGCCACCACCTTTTGAAGAATATACCTTGAATATATTATCCCCTTTAGAAGTGGAAACCACCTAATACGATACTTCGTTAACCCCATTTGGTGTTTAAGAGATGTTGGCACATCCCAAAGCCCATTATGGAAGGGTGGGAAATTACGAAGTCCCCACCTATGTTCTATGACTAGTAAGTTCATTTAATTGATTTCTCTAATGACTTATTGTACTAGAAGGCTACGGGACACATTGGATCTTATGCAGGATTGCAGATGGTCTCCATCCTGGGTTTGGTCTCCCTAGACAGGGTCCTAATCCTACAGAGGGCTACATTGGCACATGTAAGGTGTGTTTTGAGAGCCATGGGCATCCACAACAGTAGACAATACTCAATGGATCCCCTAGGATGGTTAGAGATGCTCGAGATACTCCCATTGGAAGAGGAAGATGCACCTGGTTCATTTTTGCCCAACTAGTCCCACAGATGTATCATGCACTTGAAAGATGACCTAGGACTTGTAGGGAGATGTGGCATCCCATACATCATCATCAAAGCCCTTGTATATGATCTACAAGAATCTTTGACTCATTTGGAGACCCATGAGGTTATTATTGTACCCCTACACCCATTGGGAGTGTTAGTTTTGTAGTATCAGATGAGTTCTAGCCTTGAAATTTTGTGGAGAGGCTAGAATATATGAGATCTCCAAAACCCAGAAATTGTTTTTGGAAATTACACCTATAGATGACTTAATTAAAATAATTAATCATTTTTTTAATGTTTCCTAAGTCTAAACTTAGGAAATATGATTAATTAAAGGGTATTAATTAAGTCATGGTGAGAAACTTCTAGAAAAAGACTTGGATCGAGTTCTAGTTAATCTTAGCTATTGATTAATTTTTTATCATGGCCATTGACATCTCAACGAGAGATTATAATAAGAAAATCAATGGGGCTTGGAGAGAAGACATCGACACTTCGGTTTGACTAGCAGATTGATTCCTAAGTAGCAGCATTGAGTTGTCAGAGAGAGAGCTAGTGAGCTCAAAGCAGTGATAGAGGGGCAAGGATAGTAAGGTCGGAGGGATATTTTCTAGTTCCCATGAGTGCATTGCAGAGAAGCATTGAGTGCCACAGAGATGCAGAACAGAGCCACGTCGAGGAAACACAATGCTTCAAAGGGGATTCTGTATTTTGCTTGGGAGAAGTAGTGATTCAGTGCCAAAAGCTAGAGAGAGATTCCAGAGACCAAGAGGATCCATATTCCAGATAGCAGCTAATCAGATAGCAAGAGGGAAGCAGTTCTAATTTATGGGACACGATACTGCATAGGCTAATGTAGTGACTACGCAGAGGAAACAAAGAGTAGCTCAACTTTAGCCAAGGTCATTCTTTGGTTGCTTGTGGGCATGATATTTTTCTAACTAGATTTATTGCTAGTCATTTCTCTATATGGATTGCTAGATTTGAGCATCCATAATATTGTACTCATAGTTACTACTACACAATAGTAAAACCCAGAACTACTGCACCGATTTTTCTGAGTTGGAGTTTTTCGGGGACAGTCCAAAAATAATTGTGTATTTCTATGTGTGTGCATCTAATCTTCTAGTATTATTTTTATTCTGCGGTATAATTTTGTTTGTGAAAGCTGCAATGTATTAGTTTTGATATTTATCATAGAACACAATAAATAATTTGGTTAATTCATCTAAAAAATAGAAGAAACTAAATCAGCTTTTGTAGTAGGATTCGAGGTTAGCCGAATTTTCATAGGGAGCACCACGGGTTTATTATTTGGAGAACAAGGGGCCAACCCATTTTCCATCACTTTTGAGGGTCCTACTCTTCATTATGGCGCCCATGGACCTCATTAGGCATATTAGAGGGCCCTACGACATGCATAGATTATTATTTGACCTCTTGAGAGTCTTATCTTTCATTTATGAGCTATTTTGGTGGGCTTGTCAGCAAACATTAGATTATTAAAGCATTATTTTTTTTTGGGGCTTATGTAGGCCAAGGAGGCTAATTAGAACTCCTCATTAATGTACAAATACAAGTGAGATGAGTTTATTATCTCATAATCACTTGGATTGGATCATATCTTCTTGTGATATTTTTCCTATCTTTTGAGGATGAGACTTTTTGGATGAATTTCGATATTTGGTTATTCTTATTTGTCCCAGAGCTTCTATGATGGCATATCTTGGTGATTGGATATATTATTCTTGCATGTAAGTACTATGTTAATTATATTTTGATTCTTTATTTTGCTACATTCATGCTATTGGGATTTTTTCTATTCTAGGGTTAGTTTGTTGCTTTTGTTGGAATGAAATTATGGAAATTAAATCTCTAAATAGTGTTGTGTCATGATCGAGCCATACTTGAATGAATGAATATTCCTAGAGACATCCTTATCTTCAAAAGTCACCAAATATTCTTGAATGAAGGATAAATTACCTTGAAGCTAATTCCATTAAGCCCTAATGCCTGATGAAGTTGTCTTTTAGGCCTCATTGACAAGTGAAAATCAATCTAAACTCTAAATATTCCATGAATCCATCTCTCCTGAAGGAAAAAGAAATAGTCCTCCTCTGGTTATCACTTTAAAGCTTATTTCTTTCACCTTCCCCTCTTTTTCCAGGCCTAGCCTACATAGGTCACCTAGGGCATCAATTATCTCTCAATATAGCCATACAAATACTTCAATTTTTGGTCCACAACTGTGGTGGTGTGTCATCAAGAAGCCCTCCAATTTTCATCAGATTCTAATGGTGGGATCTTGAGATATTTCCAGCCCTAGCTCGAAGACCAATTATTGCCCTTCGATTCCCTTAGGCTAGCAACCTCATTGGGATCCTTGCGTTACCATTCATTCAAAATTCATTCCTTGATCCCTCTCTCCTCCCTAATTAGGTCAAGTGTACCATTGGTTGCTAAATATTATCCTCTTGACCTAACCTTGGGTCCACTTTGTCCCATGTGCTACCATGTACTATCAAGGTTAATTCTTCAAAGATCACCTGGAACCCAAGTTTTCACAAGAATTCTATGGCTTATGGATCTCCTTTATAAGACACATACTCAAAACCTAACCCTTTAAATTCTCCCCAAGCCCTTCCTAGAGAGCCTTCCATCTTGTCTTCCAAGACAAGCAAGCCACAATCTTGAGCCTCTCTTATGAATAGGATTCTAGGATCACCATTCATCATATCTTTAATCTATTCATCTTTGTGATCCTTGTCATACTTGATCTCATCCCATTAGTGAAAGTCTGTAAAGAGTAGGGTGCTTTAGCTAAGGTGACAGTGGGCTATTGCTCCATTGTTTCCCTTGACCTAGCAATTGTCCCTTTAGGATTCCCTCATGGGATCCCTACTAGTTTGAGTGGTAACACAACTTAGATAGAAATATGATGTTAATAGGTGGTTCACTCCATTAGTATGCTGACAAATAGCTGGAAAATTTAAATATTGTAGAAGATTTTGGATAATATAAGATCTACTACATTAATATGTTTGTTGCAATTTTTTCTTAATCACAAATTGTTTCACATCCAATATAATTGTCATCTAGCCAGGATGACTAAGACCATTTTTCTTCTTACTCATCGAGCTAGCATTTCCAACTTAGTCGTAACTGGTCTCCTTACCTCAATAGAGTTGTGAAGATTGGTGGTTCACTTTAGTTATTAGGGTGACTGCAAGACTATGCACCTGAGTCTCAATTGATTGTTGGCATCAATATGATTGAGCTCGTGTTCTTTTAATCCATCCACACATATTGATTAATTTATTTGAGATGTAATAATAAGTTTCTTTGGGTCGTGACGTGGGTTTTGTTGTATTCATTTTTATTGACTCCGGGATCTCATATGTCATACATACCCCTTATGGGCTTGAATTGTAATGATCTCTGGATAACTCTAGGCCATGATTAAGTATCTTAACCACTATTAGATTAACAAAGGACTCCTCATTGGTTTCTATTTATGGGAACTATATAGTTTGACATAACCTTTTAAAGGAGTTATTTCTTATTTGTTTTCACATTAACATTTCACTTTTACACTATTGAAAAACCAATTTTGGGACATAGATTTAGAAAACTAAAACTTGCTACCTCAATTTAAAGGAAATCAGAATAAATGGTGTGTTCTCTCCTGTGTATAGTTCTATAGAAGCAGTCATCTAGGAATTTTAGTATTCAGAATATAAGTTAAATTCCCAACATAGCCTTATAATCAACCATATCCCTTTGAAAAAATCCTAGAGACTAAAGGTTGACAATGTAATCCTTGATAAATTTAGGTTCTTTGAGAATTCGAGAAGCCAAAATATTGAAAGGTTCTTCATAGTTGCGTTAGTTTATAATGGCTCCTCGAAGTGGGTTGTATAATAATATTTTTGTATATCCCAATGCATAGGAAAGGGAAAATCTCTCTTATACACGAGGTTAATTGAAAAATAACATGTGAGAATTCATCTATGAAATTGGTGTTCCTGTATAGAAAAATTTTGAAATTTATGGGTGTTGTAGGCAATAATAAATGTGGGTTTTCATCCCCATCAACATGCAACAAAAATCACTTGGTGGGATCTTGGGTATTGGACGTGAGTGTTTGATGAAATTTCGATGCATGTGTTTATGACCTTGAAAACTATTGTTTCATGTTATATGCTTAATGGGGATGGTGAAGCACCTTTGGAGATTTTTTGCTAAGGACAAACTCTAGGAGGAAGAGAAATCACAATTGAAATTTGGTGAAATGGAGATCAAATAAATTTGTTGTATATAGGGAACTTGTGTGTTTGAACTTTGACACATAATATGAATATCAATCAGAGAGATTCTAAAAACAATTCTATGAGATGGTGACTTGTGGATGTCGTGGGATTCTTTAAAAGACCCTACCATGTTGGACATGTATAGGGATATACGGCAAAAAATCTATAGATATTTCTTTAACTCTCTTTTAAAACCCTAGCTCCTGGTAATGGTTTAATATCATCATTTTTTTTCATATAGCTATGCCATCATTTCCTTTTGCACAAACAGTTGATTTCTTGCATTGTACATTTTTTTTAGATGCAAGAGTATTACTGCTTATTAATTATTGGGAAAGATTATCTCCAGGGTGCAATCTATTAGCTAATGATTCCACTAATATAGAATTTGATTCAAACATACATAATGAACTAAATCCACTAATAAAAGAAGACAAGATTTTTCACATGGACTATTTATTTTTGTCTTCTTCCATTCAAACAGATACAATTTGGTATTTATTGGTAGAGACAGATCTAGAGGATTTTTTTGGTCTGTATCATATTTATATGGGAACAAAGATATGATTGTATCTCTTTGAAGTTATATTAGGAACTACCCATAAGGTAAAATTTGGTAACAATTGACTGAGCCTCAGTCAATGCCAGAAGTTGAGAAGAACCCCTGCAATGACTCATGTACAAGGATCATTTTTGTAACATTAAGTTAGCAATGGTGTAAACTTAATATAAATATCATTTCACTTCAAAGATATGATGCAAAGTTTTGTCAAGGGCTTTATGGAGGGTGAAGGTTTCTTATTGTTCTCACTTTATGAAGCTTGGGTGTACTACAATTAATGATATTACTACAATTTAATTGTTTCAAACTAATTGATTGTGAGAATAGGTTGTTTGTCATTGAATGAATTGGTTGTATTGGCTACATTATGTGATAAGAAAGGTGGCATATATAAAGCATGGATAAATATAATGGAACCTTGAAATGTTGGAAACATGTTCAACAGAATAGTTATTAGAGGTTGGGGCTGCTTAATGTTAAAAATAAGTTGTTCACTAAAGCTCATTTCATGTGGTTGCAAACTGCAAGTGGAGTTTGATGATGGCTATAAAAAAATTACTAGTGTGCTTAGAGGACTTTCTTTTCCTAGTTGTATGTTTGGGAAAGTAAAATATAGGATTGCAAAGTGTTAGAGCTTAGGGTGTTGTGTGAAGCATTCATGCAATTTGAATAGTGAGTTACAACAAATAATCCCCTCATTAATTATAACTTGGTGTATTGGACCACAAAACCATCAAATGAAATAGAGTGGAAAATGAATGGAACCAATATGCCTTGAAAAGCACCTTGATCTATAATTTTTCCCTCAGGGAAGGCACCATCATAATATTCTCCAATATTAATATGAATCTGGGTATTTATTTATAAAAACATGCCACTTGAAGAATGGAAATGCTTAGTGGGTGCAGTGGTAACAACCTTACCTCAGGGTTGCACGACAATGCCAAAAACTGAAGAGTTCATCTTAGACACCAATTTTACTAGTTTCTAAAGAATACAATCCTTAGTAGCAGGAGATATTTTAGGCATTTCCCAACCACTATATTATATAGACAAGAGAACTCTCATTTGCAATACAATTACACCAAAGAAATCATTGCCAAGAAAATATGTCAATGATTTCTCTTCATAGCTAAAGGACACATTGTATTGAAGTTATTCATTTCTTGCTATTTTGTCATATATTTATGTTGTTTCACATTAATGACATTCCTCTACCATAATATGCATGCATTATGGTACCCATTTTCAATGATTATGAAACCATAGAAATTGGAGTTCAAATTCTTAGTAGAATTTTATTAATAAAGGGAAAACATATGTAAATAATAATAATTAGGCTCGATAGTTAAATAAATCAAATTTTATGATATTCAACACAATAGAACAAGGTATAATAGTATGAAAAACTTTTAGAATGATATATATACATCCTTTAAGACATACTCTAACCATATTACTCTTGGCCTCTAGGAAGCAATATAGGGTTCATGCCAAGCTTGTGACTAATGCATTCTAGTTCACCTCCTTTTGCAAGCAACGTGACTTCCACATATGCATAGGAGACCTTGCCCAATTGACACTAACAATATATTGAAGGAATGACAACCTTTGAAGAAAACATTGAAATGGTTGTTTGTGTCTACATATATAAAGGATAAAAATGGTGACACTTTAGACATAGAGGTTGGGTTTAATATAAAACCACTACAAGGGATACTAGCATCTGTTTTTGAGCATTTCTCTGAATCTGTGGGATCAACATTTGAAATTTCACTAATCATTAAATCTTTTCTCAACCTTAATCCTAAGAATCTATGTATGGAAAATATCATAAAATTTGATTACCTTTTGAATTTTTGTCTTGATGATTGCAAGAGGTGGGTGCTACCAATTCTGTGGCATTCAAGGAATTTCATTTTCATACAATATAAAAAAATGTCAATACCTAGTGAAATGACAGTTTCGAAGTTTCAAATATCCATTATTGACATACTGGATGCCATTTTCATGACCTTGGCTAGTGAAATATGTGTTCTTATAATAGACTTAGATTGGAGTAATGTCTCATGTCTTCAACATGAAGGAAACTGGTTTTAAATTCTTGAAGACAAGGACAAAAGTTATAACTATCTACAGAAGCAGTAGCCTTGGTATGTAGGTGTTACTTGGGAAAGATGTTATTCGTGAAAAAATATTTCAAGAAGCTTCCAACTATGTAAAAACAGTGAATACATAGTCTCCACAACCATTAGATTGGAAATTTTCCACCGTATGCTATATAGTTAATGCAATAGCTAATGAAACATCATGGATTGATGAGGTGTGGATGAAAATTTTCAGAAGATATGATGTACATGCAACCACATGCTAAGGGAGTGCTATGTATTGCAAGGGTGTGCCAACGTGTGCTTGGGAACCTTGGTCATGGAAAGATGTTCTAGGTACAAATGTAGCAACCCAAGGTTTATTTTCCCTGTGAATAATTAAACCAAGGTCATGAGACACGTATTCCAAGCTGAATGGAGGGAAAAACATTATAATGGGAATCACTTGTGGCTTATTATTGGATGTGGAAATAGTTATTGACTTTGGCAAAAGAAAAAGACAATAAATGACAATTAATTAAAGAAATAAAGGAAAATAGGAGAAAAGGAAGATGAAGAGACAAGAATATGCATGCAAAGGAAAATTAAGGAAAAGGAAACAAAAGGAGAGAGAGAACATTCTATGCTTCTCGTAGCTACTCTTAGTTAATTTGAATCACTTCTTGGTTACACGAGGAGCATTCGAGCATTCTCTTGTATATTGAGGCTATCTCACTTGGACTTCAAGAGAGAAAGCACTTGGAAAAAAGTAAGAAAGCAAGAAATCAAGAAAAGGAATTCATGGGAAACAAAGAAGAAGGTTGGAAAAACAGTTATAGAAGGAAAACATTGCAGGTAACAAGTTGCATGTGTGATTTCCTTGTTGTGATTTGAATGCATGGTACATGGATTTGTTTATTTAGTTACTTTGTTATCATTGGCATGAGATTTGCCTAGATTGAAAGTGTTTTCAACCTTTCCTTTCCATTTCCTAGATACATATGATCTAGTGAGTTCCTTGTTTTGGTTAAGCTTTGGATGACTTGTGTATTTTGGATCCTAGTTGAGGAGGTCCCAGGAAAATTCCCAAGGGTTGAGGGTGGAGATGGTGTTTCTCTTGGAACTTTTGGAGAATGAGTGGAGATAGGAAAATTCATCTTGGTTTGGTGAAGAAAGTCAGAGGCATCCAAGCTTGTTTTGGTGTTAGTGATTTCTAGGCTGGTTTAGGTGAAATCACTAAGGTTGAGGGTAGAGGTGGTTTAGCCTCTCGGTTCCTTGGTTGGTTTTATTTTTGTTTTATCCCATGTGATGATCCCACATTCATGTTTGCAATATGACATGGGGATGATTGGCTAAAATAATATATGGTTCAACCCAATCTATGGTTGGGTTGTACGTTGAAGTCCTTGACTTGGTTGACTTTATGAATATGTTATTATGTGT
Organism: Pinus taeda; assembly: GCA_000404065.3. NCBI lineage: Eukaryota > Viridiplantae > Streptophyta > Pinopsida > Pinales > Pinaceae > Pinus > Pinus taeda. The sequence continues at coordinate 21,485 of APFE030746144.1, forward strand.
TATTTCTCATTGAGATCAATGAGTACATGTATTGTTTATTTTGTTTATTTTATGACTAGTTTGTCTTGAATTCATTTTGGTTAAATGTTGGTTATAAGCATGGAATATTCTTGTTGTATAATGTTCTCTTGTTATGGATCTTTCTTATGGCTCAATAAATTATTGAATGTTATGTGAATGCATGAGATAACTAGTGTTTGATAAAGCTAGCTTGAGAGGGCATTGATGTCTTGATGATTATCTGATGAAGCTAAAGAAACAATGAATAGATCTACATTCATGACCTATAGTTACTATGTTTACCTTGTGTTTGACGAAATGTTTATCATGTGTTTGAAAAGTTTGGGCAAGATCTTAGCCTTAGTATTTATTATGCAGACTTATTATCGTAATAGGTTGGATTATGGATAGTTCTGGGTTGTTCTAGGTAGTTGGTTTGTAGCTAGCCTTGAAAATTCAGAATAGGGCTTCTAGCCACAATCTCTTAACTAAGAAATCCTGACTGTAACTGCATGGAGGAAGGTTTATGTGTGCAACTAGAGCCTTATCACTTGCATGCATGTAGTTGGACTATGAAGTCGGGCAAAAATAAAGTTTCATCTTAGGGGAAGATTGCTAGGGGTTGTTTCCTGACATCTGGGTGATCAGGTATCCCCATGAGGTTGTTGTAAGTTTTCAGCTAGTAGAACCCACTTCCATAATTGGAATTTGATTTTCAGGTCATGTCATAGTAATTCTCAGCTCATGTTTACCCTAGAGAGCTTGTAAGAGTAGGTAAATGTGGGGTGGGATTGTTAAAACAAATATGTTACAAGACATGTGAGGTGCTAAGGAATGTTAGTGTGTGCCAAAGCATGTCAAGATGTTCCATAGGAGTCTTGAGGACTGCTAGATATCTCCCATTAATAGAATTGGTTGAGCATGATTATGTATTAAATAATATGGTTCCTACACACATTAGTGGAACTTCATTTAAAAATAATTTGCTAGATAATAAACCTAATAGATATGAATCATGTGTTGATTCATAAGAAAATTATATTCTCAGTACTTGAGGGAAATCAAACACACTAATTACTTCTTAACAAATAGATTGACTCTAACCACTATGGATTTGGACACACAATGAAAAAGGCTCCATAACAATGGTCATAAATTGTTATCTTTTGAAAAAAATATAGCAATAGTCACATAACATCATCAAAAACTCATTGGAATGATCAATGATGACGAACATTTTTTGACCATCACCAAAAGTAACCAAAAAGAGCATTGGTGAGTGCCAATAAAAGATCATCACTAGAAGTGTCACCAAAGAGAGAAGCAGTGATGGGCCTGTTAGTTCCAGCCTTCGCAGCCTGTCACCAGGGATCAACATGAGCTCTTACTATGTCTGGTTTTGTTAGATTTTTTGCACATGATGCTCAGCACAAAACATGTTACAAGTGTTTTCATCAGAAGGAGCTCGGAAAAATATTTCCAACGGTATATCACACTCTCGTAACCAGTTCCTGGATTAGAAAAAATGAATGAGTGATTCTTGGTTAGGCATGTTTCGCGGTCAGTTGCTGCACACAATGACAAGTTTAGTACAAAATCAGTTTCTGAACTAATGGTGAGGAATTTTTGAAACGTGAAAGAGGTTTTTGTTCACCACATACTAAATAACAAAAACCGCCTTCATTTTATGCACAGGTGTTACTATGTGGGAGATATACATTGATATTTGGAGCCTACAGTAAAACAAAGCAAATTTTTCATATTTTCTACTGTTTTAGTCATTTTAGTGCGGAGCCATTTTAAAACAGATGGAAAGTAATTTTGCAAACTCTAAGGAGGTTTTTGTTAAACACAATTTATATAACAAAAACCTCTTTCATTGTATTCACAGGTGTCATGGATTGGGATATGTGACTAGATCTTTACAGCTCATGTTCACAGAATTAAAGTTTTAATGATTTTCTGTTCTAGAGATGATTTTGTGGAACAGATTGCAAGCTACTGGAAACTAATTTCCCCATTTTGAGAGAGGTCTTTCTCCAGCACGACCTTATCTACAAAAACCTCTTTCCTTTTTGTAATAGGGGTTATGGTTTGGGAGATATGAGTTCATCTTCAGCACCTATTTTTTAGAAATTCGGCCCAAATTTAATGTAACTAATTCTATTTTGAAGAAAATGGTTGAGCTCAATCCCTTGTACAAGGATGAGAAAATATATATATATTATGAATTTCATAGTGTAGGGGTTGGATTTTGGAGAGGCTGGACTCTTGGGAATAACTTGACACTCTATTGTACATATTTTATCTGCATTTTTGGCAAAGGAAAGACCAGGGTTTTGCAGCACTATTTGGGATTCATGTGGCTTTATGTGTTGTTGGTGTGCTTCTTTCAGTATTTGTAAGTTGTTTATGTGTATCACTTTCCTTCTCTTATCTTCTGCAATTGAACAAATGAATTGTTAAGGTAGAATCCATAAATTTGCTATGCTCTCCCTTTAAGTTTGTTTGATTTTCCATGTTTTCATCTGTTTATGGAGAATCCTTGAAAGTTTCTTGCTCTCCTTAACCTCTCACCAGTCTGATCTATCCATTCATTCTCTTTAAATGCATCAAAACAATCGCCTATCTTGCCCCAAGTAGACCTTTGCAAAAACTGTGCCTCATCCCCGCCCCCAAAATTGCCTTTCCCTTGAATTCAACAAAACTTCAAAAACTCAATTTCAAACTCCTTGTACTTCATACCTAGCCTAAAATTAGTTATCAATTTAGTCATCTCGACCTCATTGATTACCTTTTTCTGAGATTGACTCGGAGAGAGCCCTCTCCTATCCTCATAGGGCTAGCTACGAGGTTGAGCGTGGTTTGATGTAGCCTTGAGTTTTACCTTATTTCAGCCTAAGGTAGATTTGAGCGCTAACATAGTGGCGACCATACTGGGGAAGAAAAGTTTATTTGTTTGTTAGTGTTCTTTGTTGTATAGACTACAGACAGAGTCTGAAGATTAGCCAGGTAACCTTTGAAACGCTTTTGCTTTGCATTAGCGCAAGTAGATAAAAGCTACTTCAGTCAATCTCTGGTCTAGTCTTATAAACAGAATATCTAATTTGCAAATTGCCCCAGTACATGTATCAAGTTAGATCTGATTGTTGATGGTGGATAGCAGTCAGACACATATGAAGGCTGAAACATTCACCTGGCGACTCCAACTCAATCCAGAGATTCCAGCGCTCATTGATCTGTTCATGCACTAAAATAAAATGGTAGGGTATGTGGCAGACCCTGTGCTTTGTGAAGTTTTAAAAGAAGTTATAGATCTGTTAGTGGATATTGAAATTGATAAAGCATTTTTCATTGTCGTGCTTAAATGCTTGAGATATCTAAAGTTTCCTCCTGAAGCTAAATTGGTTTCTTTGAGTTAGTTGTTGAAAAATTTGAGAAGGAGATTCAGTATTTAAATGATCAGATCCAATCATATGAATACCAAGAGCCCAAAAAGTTCTTGGAAACTCTCCCTCCTTCAAAAAAAGAAACAATAGAGTTGCCCGTAGATGTTTGCATTGACAGTTTGCAGTTGGAGGTCTGTGTTGAGGAATTAGGGTAGCAAACAGAGTTTGGGTTCTTTGATCCTATTGCAACATACATGGAAATTTTTTTCAGTTTTAATGATAGATCAAATTGTCTTTTACACAACCAGACTCGTTATGTGCATGTATGGCTGTCAGCATTTACATTTGTGTCCTGGTTGAAGCACTTTCAAGAAGCATCCTTGTCACAGTTACTTGATTGGTTGATCTGGAATTACAACATTACTTGATCTATCAATTTTGCAGCAAAGTGGGTTAGATTTGTACATAAATAAGCTACCCAAGGCAGCATTTCAGTTTTTGGTATTTGTTTATGTACAAGTTGCAGTATGTATATGTTTTTGGATTGGTATGAGTTGTTTTGGGTTTGCAGTTGTTTGACCATCCATGCCCAATGGAAGAGGCACTATCTACTTTCCAGAGATCTATAGTTCTTGGCACCTCCAAGGAGCTACCATCCCCATTGGAGCCAATGTTAGTTCCAGTCTTCGCAACCTGTCACCAGGGATCAACATGAGCTCTTACTATGTCTGGTTTTGTTAGATGTTTTGCACATGATGTTCAACACAAAACATGTTACAAGTGTTTTCATCAGAAGGAGCTTGGAAAAATCTTTCCAACGGTATATCACACTCTCGTAACCGGTTCCTGGATTAGAAAAAATGAATGAGTGATTCTTGGTTAATATGCATGTTTCGAGGTCAGTTGCTGCACACAATGACAAGTTTAGTACAAAATTAGTTTCTGAACTAATGGTAAGGAATTTTTGAAAAGTGAAAGAGGTTTCTGTCCACCATATACTACATAACAAAAACCTCCTTCATTTTATGTACAGGTGTTACTATGTGGGAGATATACAGTGATATTTGGAGCCTATAGCAAAACAAAGCAAAATTTTCATATTTTCTACTGTTTTAGTCATTTTAGTGCGGAGCCATTTTACAACAGATGGAACGTAATTTTGCAAAATCGAAGAAGGTTTTTGTTAAGAACGAGTCATATAACAAAAGCCTCTTTAATTTTATTCACAGGTGTCATGGATTGGGATATGTGACTAGATCTTTACAGCTCATTTTCACAGAATTAAAGTTTTAATGATTTTCTGTTTTAGAGATGATTTTGTGGAACAGATTGCGAGCTACTGGAAATGAATTTCCCAAATTTGAGAGAGGTTTTTCTCTAGAACGACCTTATATAGAAAAACCTCTTTCCGTTTTGTAATAGGTGTTATGGTTTGGGAGATATGAGTTCATCGTCAGCACCTATTTTCAAAAATTCGGCCCAAATTTAATGTAACTAATTCTGTTTTGAAGAAAATGGTTGAGCTCAATCCCTTAGTACAAGGATGAGAAAATGTATATATTTTATGAATTTCATAGTGTAGGGGTTGGATTTTGGAGAGGTTGGACTCTTTGGAATAGCTTGACACTCTATTGTACATATTTTATCTGCATTTTTGGCAAAGGAAAGACCAGGGTTTTGCAGCACTATTTAGGATTCATGTGGCTTTATGTGTTGATGGTGTGCTTCTTTCAGTACTTGTAAGTTGTTTTTGTGTATCACTTTCCTTCTCTTATCTTCTGCAATTGAACAAATGAATTGTTAAGGTAGAATCCATAAATTTGCTATGCTCTCCATTTAAGTTTGTTTGATTTTCCATGTTTTCATCTGTTTATGGAGAATCCTTGAAAGTTTCTTGCTCTCCTTAACCTCTCACCAGTTTGATCTATCCATTCATTCTCTTTAAATGCATCAAAGCAATCGTCTATCTTGCCCCAAGTAGACCTCTGCAAAAACTGTGCCTCATCCCCGCACCCAAAATTGCCTTTCCCTTGAATTCAACAAAACTTCAAAAAATCAATTTCAAACTCCTTGTACTTCATACCTAGCCTAAAATTAGTTATCAATTCAGTCATCTCGACCTCATTGATTACCTTTTGCCGAGATTGACTCGGAGAGAGTCCTCTCCTGTCCTCGTAGGGCTAGCTACGAGGTTGAGCGTGGTTTGATGTAGCCTTGAGTTTTACCTTATTTCAGCCTAAGGTAGATTTGAGCGCTAACGGGGCCTTTAACAACCCTCACCAAAAGTGTCATTGAAAATGGATTTGGAAACAAAACTTAAAGAATTTTCACTATATGCACTTACAATGATGATTTTTTAGGGACCGTCACCATATGCAACATTGGTGATGAACCTTAAAGGTTTGTCACAGGCATGACCCTCACCAATGACTTTTTTAGTTGTAGCATTTTGCTAGGTGTGACAGTGTTTTCAGCCTAACCTTGTCATTTCCTGATAGCCTTGATGAGATGGGTTCTCATAAATCAATTGAATTGGATTTCCATATGGATTCAAATTTCAGTGGGGTGGATCTTCGAAATGACAAACACATGGCCTAGTGGTCCTTGAACCAAACTGTGGATCATGGTAAAGCCACTAGCCTACGAATCCTTGCTAGTGAATTGCGGGATGTATAGTAAAGACAAGAGGTGGATTACTCTCCATTGGCCCTAGAAGTCCCGGGATGGGATGTATGGTAAATCCTGGAGAGTGGGTCTCGGTGTAGGGCCTAGTGATCCCTAGATCAAACTGTCGATTACGATAAATCCTGAGAGACTAGGATGCACTCAAATTCCTCATGATTTAGGTGGAGAACTTCGGTAGCATCCATGTTTGTTTGGTTCTTTTCAGTTGGTTATGAGTCCCACATTCATGCTTGGCATATGGAACATGGGTGATTGGCTAAAGAGATATTTGGCTCAGCCAATCTATGGTCAGGTGGAAAGCGTTAGTCCCATCCCCAGTTGGTTTCTACATTCATTAATGAGAAATTCATCCCTTCAATTTTCATGTGTAAACATACTAGTTTATATGTGGATTCTATGGCTGATGTATTTATGGTATTTCTATTGTAAATATGATGGTTATGTATATGTTTTATGACAACATCTATTTATGGCTCTCATCATGTTTTTACTTGTAAATGAATGGACAATGCATCTATAACCTAATATATGTTAATGCAACAAATGAAATGAGGGAACAATGGCTGTTAGAGATTCTCAAATAAGTACGAGATCCCTATTCTTAAAACTTTTGTTTACACCTGTGGATTACATGTTTGTGATATGTTTGGTGAAATGTCTGTCATGATTAGTAAGGGTTTGATTAGGGGCTTGTTCAACTATTTGATTTTGCATCATTGTTTCCCTGTTATTTTATTGCTTTGAAGATGTCATTCCATTATGGGAAGTGGCTTGGGCTCTGGGCCTGAAAAAGTGGCTCAAATCCTGGGGACGCTGGCACAGACCTGGACAAAATGGTCCCTGAACACTGGTTTGCAGGCCTGTGAGAGCATCCAGAGGTCCCTAGATGTTAGCATGCCCATATCATGAGAGCGTCCAAAGCTAAAGTGATCAAAAACTTCAGTGGAACCCAAGGGCAAGCCCCCTGAAGTATTGGAATGGTTCTCAAGGGTCCCGTAGATGATGTGGAAGTTATGTATGTTGTGTCTCTATTGATTCCATTTCATTAAGGTCACATAGGAGGTTGAATCCAATCACAGTAGCCTCTCATCACATGTTTACCCCGATTGGCCAATTACTTGGGTAGATGTGGGAGGAGGGTGTTACAAGATCTATGTTTACATGAATATTTCCTAGCCTCTTCCAACCTCCATAGATATTTATTGTCAGAATAATGTTTAGAAGTAATCTTTAGATTATGAACATGTCCCTTTTAGATGTAGACATTGTCATCAATAAGGTAATATTATTAGGGATTGTTCAATGAATACCAAGGAATCATTTGAAGCACATTGTTCTTAGAAAGAGCAATATTATTAGAGAAAGGTTGCCCAAAGAAGAAAAAAATGAGTCCTCAAGGTACCTCAAATCTTGACCAGATCCCCAGATTTGGAAATAGGTTTGAGTCTCTCTCCTTTATGAACGAGTCTCCAAAGACAGGAAACTTTCAATGAAGCATAGAGTCAACAGTAGGAAAATCCCATAACCCTCTATTGAATCCTACAGGGCCCGCACAAAAGTCTTTTGAACAGCACTAATAAAATCCAACACCACGGGAAATGATTAGTTCCCCTTTGGAAGAAGCTTAAGTAGAAGCCCTTCCAGAATATATGGATTTGGATGACCCATGACTAATTTCCCTTGTAGGATAAAGGCATAGAAAAGATGTGGACATTCCATATCATTATGCTAGAATTTTGTATGATGCCTATCTTAGATGCAAGGAAAGAAATCAACTAGGCCTGAGTTCTTCTTAGTCTGGTATTGGTATTCAAATGAAGGATTTTAGGGTGGCCTCCAGACAAGACAAAGAAGCAACAAAATGAGGTTTCAATAAAGCATAGGGTACTAATCTAAGAAAATAGTGAACAATTAGTTAACTCAAGGAAAATCATGCCAATGTTAGAGGCATTTCCCTCCTTAAAATCTTAAATTTTTAATTACATCATGTTACAAGGTTGAGAATACTTTAATTAATTAAATGATTCTTTTATTTCACTCTTACACATTGATGAGGGAAATGCTTGTGATGATATTCTAATAATGGATCGTGAAACTTGTGATTATAACTTTTTTTTCTAAACATAAAAAGATAATTGTATGATTTGGACGTTGTGGATTGTTCATATAGTTAGTAATAAAACATAATAGAGTGAAAATAATTAATGTAGTTTCTTTTGATTGCGTTCTTCACCTTCCTCAAAAGAGAGTGTGGGATGTTCAACTGAAGATTTTTTTATTTTTATTTTAGAATTCTTGAATTATTTAAGGAACTTGTATGAATCCATACAAATCGATTACAAAGTAACTTGTAAAGGTAAAAATAATGATTAAGTTTCCTATTCCATTGTCGAGTCATATAAACTGGCATTAGTTATAAATATTTGTGTGTTTTTTCTTTTTTATTTTCATCCATTCTTACATTTTTCATGGAAGGGTGTGAACCATTCTTGGAAATCCATCTGGATGTCTATTGCATCCTTGCATATTTTACTGAGTGGGGAGTACTCAAGGGTTTGATTGTCTTCCTTAGGGGGTTGAGGGATATAATGAAACTCTAAATATGCAACATTTTCCTATATTTTCTATGTATGGGGCTTTAAAAGTTCTTAGGGTGGGATGGAAATGTTATGCTCATGCTAAGTAAGGATTTCATTGTAGGGTTCATTTTTTCACATGGTATAGATCATCTAAGATCATTTTTTTCTAAATTATCCTTGAGGGATGTTGGAGTCTTATTAATTTATAGAAATTTCCTTAGTAATGAGGGTGATTTCTTCTCCTATTACCTTCTATGGGGAATATTGGTGTTGCTTTTTTAATATGTATGGGTATGATTTGGAGCTCTCCATCCATAATAATGCTCCATTTAGAGATGATGGGGAGGTCTCCACTAGGGAATTTTTATAATTAAATAATGCTACTTTGATGTCCCCATCTATCAGGTTGGGATTTTCTATAGTTTTTATCTTGTTTAGGGTTTCAACCTCGGGGAAATATGTGTCGACATTCATATTACTAGAATATGGTTTGCAACAAGAATCAATTATTTATGGTCCAAAGAATCAAACAAAGTGTAATCTTTTCCTAGTTTGATCTTTGATGGGAATTCAATGGAGGATTCAATTTCCACACAAAAAATTAAGCATATGTGGCAGTGTATTTTGCTAAATTTCTTCATTGTTGAAATGGAATTTTCAAGTTAATTTCCCATTACTTTCAAAGAATCAAAACCCCAACATTGGAGAGAGAGGTTGGGATGTCTTACTCATAATAAAGCTATGGAGAGAGAGAAATCATAGAGGGGACCAAATATTAGGAATTAGAGTTTCATACACAAGCCAAAATATACCTAAAGCCACGGTCTAGTGCCACTGATGAGGTCCAAATGTTTCACCAAGTTAAATTTCACTACAATAACCCTATGGTACATGGGTAAG